>PVIU01018910.1:0-37928 GCA_004026605.1 Ondatra zibethicus
TTATGGGAGTAAGCAAACTCTATCTGACTGTGTCTAAGCCCCTCTCCACAGGATGAAACACATGCCAGGCACAAATATCAGAGTAAGAACCTAAGGATAGAGAGACCATGAGCCATAGGGAAGAATGTATTGCTATTAGGCTGCTAAATGAACACAGATTTAAAATGATATAAAATAATTTACCATCAGATACAAAGATCAATGGATCTCCGATCTCTCCACTTTGATGCCTCCAATTGAAGCCAATTGAGGTTAACATCGTTGTACATAA
The DNA here is from genome assembly GCA_004026605.1 of Ondatra zibethicus. Classification (NCBI taxonomy): domain Eukaryota; kingdom Metazoa; phylum Chordata; class Mammalia; order Rodentia; family Cricetidae; genus Ondatra; species Ondatra zibethicus. Next base: position 272 of record PVIU01018910.1, read on the forward strand.
CTGGCCAAGCTGCATTGACTGGGGAATGTTCAGTCTTTAAACAACATATAGAGCTCAATCCCCTCCTAAGTCTCAGGGATCAGTGTGGGAGATTGGGAGATGTAGCAAGAAGAGCCTAAATGTTAGAGGTGGACTCTGTTTTCCCTAAACCCAATCCTCTGAGGTTTGTCCCCGGTGTTGTAACAGATCGCAAGCTGGAGCCTCCCTTCCCCCTGCCCACATCTCCTGTGGATCCAACAAACTGTTCTCTCTAAACCTTCCTCCCCAGACTTGTTACTTCATCCCAGTAACACACAGAGAAACATATACATGCACATAGAAAGTGAAATAGAGAGGCAAGAGAGAGACAGAATTAAAATGGATTTACTCTGAAACAGAGCAATAAGGCCCCTACTGAACACCAGAGGAATGGCACAGAGCAAATAAAGGCTCTGTGCCATGCATGAGTTACTTCTGTTGTATTTCTTACCAATTAGATCCCAAAGATCCCTTAAACATTACATTGTATTGCTATTGCTTTTGGTTATCTTCAAGAACTTGATAGTAAGACCTTATTGATGAACCATGGCAAAACCCAAGTGGTAAAATATGAAAGATTCATTCCTACTTTCTTGCTCTCATAGTGCTGGACGGTGATATGAGAGCTACTGGAGGAGAAAGCCATCATCAGTCTTCCTCAGCTACAAACACTTCAAGTTTCAATAATGACTGACCTGATAAGATCTTTCCACTTGTGCAATATTAGCACAAATATGGGATTAGGGAACTTTGTTCTTACTGTATCTAAATCCTTCTCCAGAGGATGAACCACATACCTGGGACCATTATTAGACTAAGAACCTAAGAATAGACAAATCAGGGACATTAGGAAAGAATGTACTGCTATACTGCTGCTAAGAGGACAAAGATTTAAATGGACTTAAAATAATTTACCATTGTACCTACATATCATTATACCTCCCATACCTCAACTAAATGCTTCTAATTAAAGTAGATTGTGATTGATATGGTATTGTATATCTATCCCAGGTGTAGATACATACATATTACTGATGAATACTCAGCCTTAAAGCAACATGAATAGGTCAATACCTTCCTAAGTCTCGGAGTTTATTGTGGATGACATGACAGGAAAAACATAAAGCCTCCCTTCTCCCTGTCCACATCTCCTGTTCATTCCACAAACTATCCTCTCTAAAGTTCTCTCCCATACACTCTTTGCTGCATCCCAGTCACCATAACCAGCAGGCATTTCCTGTGAACACAGCAGCAGGCCAGACCACTATATCAGTTAACACACAATCATCACACTTTAGAAAAACCCAGAGAGTAAACAAAGAAAACAAGGAACATAACATCCATCCAATTAAGCTGAACCAAGAAATCAACACAAAGACCTACTGTCATCCAAACCCTGATGCCTAGATGCAAGCATAAGAACATAGTAACAGTCAGCTCAATATGTTTCCACCAGAACGCAGCTATCCTAGCAGAGCAAGTCTTGAATATTCCAGCATAGATGAAGCACAAGAAAAAGAGCTTAACACCACCTCTATGATGATGACAGAGTACCTTATTGAAGAAATGAATAAATCCCTTATGGAAAGGCCAAAAAACATAAATAATTGGAGGAAGTGAATACACCCTGTAAATAAAGCCAACTAAAAGGAATCACAGTTGAAGGAAATGGATAAAACTGTTTAAGACCTGAAAAAGGATATAGTAGCAACAACAAAAATAAAATCTGAGGGAATTCTGAAAATGAAATGATTAGGAATTGTAAGTTTCACCAACACAGTACAAGAGATGGAAGTAAGAATCTCAGGATCTGAAGGTAATATAGAAGAAATTAAAACTGGGCAAAACATATTATTAAATCTAAAGGAAACTCCTGACAGAAAACATCCAAGAAATCTATGATATTACAAAAGACTAAATATAAGAATAATAAGAATAGAGCAAAAAGAAACTCAGACAGACACAGGGAATATGTTTTTAAAAAGTTTTAGAAGAAAATGTCCTAAACCAGAGGCAACTCTGACCCTGAGCAACTGAAACACAAAACCAACTAATCCATGAGCAAGAATCCAACCAATCCCTGAGGACCCTGATTCTGAACCCAGAGAAAGTGAAACAAACACACCCTGGATCTGAGACCTGACCTAGTGAAAGAAACACTTTATCCCTGAATCCAGAAACAAAGAAATGCAAAGTGACTCTGAAACCACTGCAAAGGAAACACACTTCATTTCTGTAATCAAAACCATTGAAAGAAATATGCCCTGGCCCTTAGATTAGAGCCAAAGGCCTAAAAAGGACCATTGAAAGAAACACAGTTTGGCCCTGAAATTAGAACCATCTCTGCCTCTGAACAACTGAAACACAGGCCAATCAATCTCTGAGCAGAAAAACTAATCAATTCCTGAGGAGAAAATCTTCTCTGTGAGAAAACTCCAGCCCTAAGAAGCCCTACATAAGCTTCTCTGCCTGGTCAGTTGTGGGCTGTTCTTCCTCACCCTGGCAGAGGCAGCCACTCTCCTGGACTCTTCCTTCCAAAATAAATCTCTTTCTCAAATGAGTCTTGGGTGAAGATCTTCATTAGTGGGTGCAGAATAGAACTTTGCTGCAATGCCCCATAGGGGATTGAGTGGAAAAAAACTTGCTGAGATATTTCATTATGGGGTCTGAGCAAGGCTGAGTAGAACAGAAGAACAGAAAAACCTAGCTGATACTTTCCCTTAGTGGGGCTGAGCAAAGCTGAGCTTAATAGTAACAACTTTTACTGGAGCCAGAGGAGACTGCTTTATTTCTGCAGTGGCTTCTCCTTTAGCAGAATGTTAGCAGAAGAACTAAGATCTTGGGCTGAAGAAAAAGTGGATAGCTCTGCTAGGGTGTTCCATTAAGGGAACAGTGAAGAACTCAGCTGTAGCAGCTCTCCTGGAGAAGACAGGGAGACCATCCCACACCACTCCCCAGTTTCAGGTAACCTGGCTCCCTGACAGGTCAGGACACCTCTCTCTCTCTCCAGGGCTGAGCTGTCCTATTGCACCTAAAGCTTCCAGAGTTGTCCTATTGCGGCTCTACTGTCCCAGAGCTGTCCTACTGCAGTTCTATGTAGGATGGCTTCCTGACAAGTCAGGACACCTTTCCCACCAGGGCTGAGCTCTGCTATTTGGGTTTCAGCTTCAAGAGCTGTCTTATTGCAACTCTACATTCCACAGCTGTCCTTTTCCAGCTCTGAGTATAGACTGACTTCCTGATAAGTCAGGATGTCTTTGCAGCTCCAGAGCTGTAACATTCACACTCACTTACATTTCAGGGCCAAAGCCCAAGATAGACTCCCTTCATTCCTGTGCTCTCCCCTTCTGGTGTGAGCTTCACTGAGACCCTCCCCCTCTCTCCAGTCCATCTGCAATGGACTCACCTTCTGGCTCACTGATTGTTCAGCGGTCTATCCAACAACAGCAATTAGGTGAGTTTCCGTGTTGGCCAGTGTAAACATTTCCCTGGGTCTGAGGAAGTGACTAGTGAGTGTCCATCACCCTTCTAGTACTCTTGGAAGCAGAGGCACTCCCAGACACAGTCGTTAAGGATATGGATGGCCATTTTGACCTGACCACACTTCCTTACACTTGGAGCTGTGAACAGGAAGTTTCCTTAGGCCCAATCAAGCCTCTTTTACCTAGCCCTTTGATGTGCATGAAACCCATCCCCTAGAATTCAGTTTTCCCTCACCTTCTTGACTATACAGAAACCCTGATTCTAGGCACCTGAGGCTCTCACTGGCTTATCCAGGCTAAGCTTTTGACGTTTGACACTTGTTGCATTGGGTGACAACCCTCTGAACAGCTTGCTCCTCATTCTGTCCTCTCTGAGCCCAGAGGATACTCATGACTACAAGCTGCAATGACCTTTACTCTAACATCTCTCATCCATGCTAACTAAGCATTCCATACCCCCTTATTCCCTCTTGTGATGCCTCCTAGAAAATCTCAAGGTTTTACAACTGGCTCCCAATTAGAAAAGCCCTAAACTTGTTAGCCTTTGCAATAAAATTTGGCCTCAGTATCCCTTAGATAACCAATATAAATGGCTGCTTACTGACACACTAGATCTCACTGTTATTTGGTACATTTACAACTAGTGTGAGTGATCCAGGAAATGGGAAGAGACCCTCCATGTTAATGATTTCTCTACCTGCACTCTAAGCCTTCTCTCTGTGCTGCCTGCTTCCCCACACAGCTCCTGCTATCTATGAAGTCAGAAAAGGATGAATCTATTAACTATGATCCAGCTAATGAGCATCTCCCTATAAACAACGCTCATAGCTATTGCTTTTCTAATGCTTTCATCTTCCCTTTCTCACTCCTCAGGGACAGGTTATCCAGGTCAGCTCTTGCTGGTACCCACTCTCAGTCCACCAACAGCCCCTAGTCCTCCTGTTACCCATTCCTGCTCTGCAATGGGACCTCCCCTACAATCAAGATCTAAACCAACCCTATTCCTAACTGGTGTCCCCTGGGCTGGGCTTAAGGCAGTAAATGATAAAAAGGTCCACAAGGTCATCCAGGAGAGGCAGCAAGACCAATTCAAGTTATTCAGCTCCCTTAGAAATGCCCTCTTAAAATATACAAACTTGGATCCTGAGACCCCAGATGGAAAGCAGCTCCTTATGAACTTCTTCTCCCAGAGTTTCCCAGATGGTGAACTTAACCCCTGACCCTACAGGCAGAGGCCCTAGCTATGGCCTTTAAGGTACATCATGGAAGAGATGAAAACACCTGTAAACAAGACTATCTGATAATAGCTCAGACCGCTCATCTGGCCAAAGCAGAAACCCAGATACCGTGGTCTCCAAAAGCCTGAGAACCTACATGTCCTTGCTACAAATGTGGTTCAGGGTGGGGGGCCAATGGATCTGGCCTGTCCAAATCCTTGTAAACCACCCAGAGAATGTCCAAGGTGCTATCAAGCAGGACATTGAAAAACTGACTGTCCCTATACCATAACGGACATGGGGACATCAAGCCCAGACCACCCTTCAGTGAACTTCCTTGGTCTGGCCCTGGACAATCATTGGTGCCCTGGGTCTCTTTGCCCATCTACTGCCATTTCCAAAATGGAGCCTCAGGTAGTCATCACAGCATCAGAAATATCCATCTCCTTCTTTTTGGAGACTGGGGCCACTTTTTCCGTCCTGACAAATTTCTAGGGACCCACCTTACCCTTTCATTCCTCTATTGTCAGAATAGGTGGACAACCTTTCCAAGTTCACCAAACCCCATCATTTGGCTGTATTGTTAGGGATATTCCTTTTACCCATTCTTCCCCATTGTACCAACCTATCCTGTCCCCTTGTTGAGAAGGGACATTCTAATCAAAATGGGAGCCTTTATTACCTTTGCTTCCTCCATCTCCATAACCCAGGCTCACCAGCCATCTCCCTCCTCCTCCCAACCTCACATTCTGATACTCCTTTTCTTTTACCATTATCTCAAGTAGATCCCTAGGTGTGTGATTTCCAAAACCCTTCTTTAGTCAAATATCACCCACTTGTTCTCATCCAACTATAAAGCCTGACCAAATATATAACTAAAGCCCAATACCCCAGTCTATCCTAGATAGAAAACATTTATTCCAGTCACTCACACTCCCCAGTGCAAAGGCTGAAATTCTATCTTTTCTAAGAATGTCCAGCATTTCATGCTCTTCAATTCCTTCTTCCTCTCTTCTTGCTCACCCATCTTATAAAGCAGCCCTTTGTCCCTCATGCAAAGTTCTTCTGACAACTGCAAGCCATTTTATAAGCTTCAACAAGCCGTCTTCCAAACCCTGCATCTTCCAAATTTAAACTGCTCATTCTCTCTATATGTTACTGAAAAGGAGAAAGAACACTTTCAAGCCACTTATACAAGGTACACAGATGGCAACCCCTTCCCATATGAAGGAGTACATAGAGCAGGATACACTATGGCTTCAGACACCATAGTGGTTGAAGCTCAAGCCCTTCCAGTCCAAATCACAAACCAGCAGGGTGAATTAATCATTCTTACCCATGCCTGTCAATTAGCAAAGAGATGATCCCTAAAACTATATAAAGATTACCCATCTACCTCTGATCTCAGAATGAGACCTCACACACCTATAAAGACTCAAGCCTCACCCTATTAGTTCATGCCCTACCTCTTTTCCTCATACTTCTTCCCCCTCCCCCCTATTGCTAGCAAACTCTATATATGGAGATTTGAGGTTCAGGAAATGTATGCCCAGCAGTTCAACCAGAACAATTAAGTGGTAGGGTCTGGAGACTGCTGGAAGCTTAATGGATATTCAGGGAGACACTCTGCCTTTTACAAAGAATCGGGAATCTTTTACATCCTAATTAAGGACCCATGGCACCACAGATGGAAAATAATATTCATTGGTAAGCTTTACCATTGCACTAATCACAGCCACCCACCAGACATGGTCAAAACACAGAACGAGAGTGCACATCTCTCTCCCTTCAACCCTGGGTACTGACCCAGTAGAACGGGTCCAAAGCTTCTCAATGGTTCTTACATCCTTAACATCATCTTTTTTTTTTTGTAATATTGACCCACTTCTTTGTCAAACCTTCTCTTTTTTCAGACCCTAAATACTGCATGTCAACTATTCAATAACACTCAGCATGCCTCTCTTTGGAGAATGATGATTGTGTGTCCCTCCAGGACCAAACTCTCACTCATCCTTTGTGGCCTCACCCATTGTCCTATTAGACTCTCACCTTACCACTTGTTAATTGCTCCAAGCCAAATGTTACTATCATCCCTTATCTCTCTCACATTCCTCTCTTCAGCACTACAAAGTGCCTTAACTCCTCACGAACACATTTTGTGGTTGCCTTGGATTCTAAAGAATGCAATAATACTATTATTACCCTTTATCCTACCATCCAGCCCCTAAGTGCAAGCATTCAAAATGTCTCTATTCTTTGTGGTACTCAAGTATATTACAGCCTACCTGATAGGTGTTCTGGGACTGATGCCTAGAGTTCCTGTTTCCTAAATTAGAGGTGGTGTGGGAAAGCTTGCCAGTTCCCATCTTCGAGTTCATAGCTGTATGGCATGACAAACAAGCAATCCATCTAGCATCAGTGGGCAAAGCTGCAGCGGTAACAACTGGAAGAGCAAGACTGACCACTTCCCTGAATTTTTTTTTTTTTTTTTTAACATTGGCTTTCCTTGATATTCATCCAGGATTCCCAGCAGGTACCTCAGGCTATCCTTAACATTGAGGGACAAATAGACTCATTGGCTGCTGTAGTACTACAAAATTAGAGATGATTGGAATTATTACATCAGAGAGGTGTGGTCTTTGCCTCGTTCTTGAGGAAAGATTTTTTTCTATGTCAACCAATCAGGTATAGTGAAAGATAAGATCCAACAACTCCAAATGGATCTTCAATGCCAGAAACAGCTTGATACCTCAAGCCAGTGGACCACTGTTGGGTCACTTGAGGACAGGCCTTTGCACCCCCACTTGATCTGTTTTGCAATCTTGTGGTTGGTTGAAAACAGGAACAATCTGGTGTTTTCAGCAGTGTTTCTAAGGATGTTTACCCCTATGCCATGTGAGTTGTGGTGATGAGCTTCCTACTTTTGCTGGCTCCGCCTCCCCTGCTGAGGGCTATATATACTGTGTGAGAAAGTGGAATAAAGGCTTGTCTGCAGAACCTGAAGTTGTGCTGTGTGTTAATCCTGATGTCCCTCACTCAGAAGAACTACAGTTGCCATGCTGGACCACTAATACTCAGATATGGAACTGAATGCTACCCTTTTAACCCCTCTACTCTTATTTTAGCAATTAGTCCTACTGATTGCACCCTGAGTCATAAACCTCTTGTGTAGATTGCTTCAACAACAGATCCTAAAGATTTCTAACCATACTTGTAGCCAGTTACTATTAAAGGATTACTAGTCCCTAGCTACAGAGTCAGAGACCTGCAACACCCAGGTGCATCCTGAGGATGAAGATCAATATTGTCCCAAGAAAAACAGCAGTGCGTTATTTGGCCTGTGGTTTGGGAATGGTAGTGTATAATGTGCTAGCATGTTCTATTTTCTCTGGTAGATAATAACTGACCACTTCAAATGCGGCTTGTCTGAATTGAGAACTTCTGTAAGCAAAAAGTACCTATTTAGTCTCAAAGAGTCACTTCAAAAAATACAAAAGTAATTAGTCAATTTAATGGTAATTTGCATATTGAAAAATATTGTCTTGAATATATTATTTAAAAAACTATGCTACTATTAATTTAATTTTTTTAATTTAAGGCTAGAAAATTCAGACACAGTTTGCATTATTTCTGCTTGGTATCACTGGTCTAAACCATGAAATAAAATGGCTTTGTGGTTACTGTTCTTTTAGGTTTCTGTGTTAAATACACTTTTTTAAGTTGGCATTCGAACCAATTGGTTCTAAAATGTGCTTTTAAATTACCTGGGGACTAAACCATTCTGTGGAGGAATGTTATAGCTTAAGTTGTCTGTGAGATCCAGGAATAGATGTCTAATAAGCAGTTAGATTATATTAGTCCAAAGCTCAGACTATACAGCTTGAGGATACAAGCTTGTCAGGTAGAAGCACAAAAAGCAGAACATGAAAGCTCACATTTTTAGATATTTAGCAACTCTTACTTTATAATTATTCCTTTTTTTTGGTTGATGACAATTTTAATTCTTTTGCCACCACTGTAAGGCATGCTGTTAAAAATGGGTAAAAAAAAAATTGTGACTCTCCTTTCGTATTTTCTGTGATATAGGATATTGATTTATGTTCTCTACAGAGATCCTTCAAGGATTGCTAGCTGGTGCACAGGAAGCAGAGGGAATGTTCTTAGAAGATTTGGGATGAAGTTCCTCAGCAGCTCTGCTCACCCCAGTTAGATTTACTTTAGGAATCATTCTACAATTGAGTTAGAAAGGTATTCATAATATCTGTAATGATGGTTAAATTAAATTTTATATCACTAAGAAGCCTCAGCATATAAAGGTGCCTGCTGGCAAGCCTTATGACCTGAATCTAATATCCATGATTCACAGAGTGAAAGAGGAGAACTGACTTCCACAATGGTCTTCTGATCTCCATACATGTGTTGGTAGCACATGCACATGGGAATACACACCCACACCAGAGTTCTTCAAGTGTTTTGAAAAATGCATGTACCTACACAGATACATAAAATAAATAAATGCTTTAAAAAAAAGATTGTCCCAATAACCTCGATGACCCAGTTCAGCAGGAAGTAGGTTAATGTAAACATTGCCTCCGTTCCAAGTCCTCGGTTGTATATTAAAAAACAAAAAGGGGGACTGTAGGGTAAAAGCTGCCAGCCAAAGAAACTCACTCTGGTTCTGAACCCAGAGGCAGGGAAAAAAACATACTCGTGATCTGAAATCAGAGTCAACTCTGACCCTGAGCAACTGAAACACCAAAACAACCAATCCCTGAGCAAGAAATGCAATCAATCTTTTAGCACCCTGACTCTGAACACAGAGCCAGTGAAAGAAACACACCCTGAATCTGAGACCTGAGCCAGTGAAACACTTTGTGCCTGAACCCAGAATGAAAGAAACACACCTTGACTCTAAAGCCAGTACCAAGGAAAGACACATTGTCCCTGTTATCAAAACCATTGAAAGAAATATGCCCTGGCTCTAAGACTAAAATCAATAGAGTTCAAAGGACTAGTGAAAGAAACACAGTTTAACTCTAAAACCAGAACCATCTCTGCCCTTGACCAACTGAGACATAAAGCCAACCAATCCCTGACCACAAAAACTAATCAATTCTTGAGCAGAAAAACTTCTCCCTGGGAGAACTCCACTCCCAAAAAGCCCTATATAAGCCACTCTGCCTTGTCAGTTGTGGGCTGTCCTCCACCAGGCTGGCAGAGGTGGGCTCTTCCTTCCCAAATAATCTCTTTCTCAAAAGAGTCTTGGGTGAAGATCTTCATTAGTCAATGCAGAATAAAAGAACTGTGCCAGGATATCCCTTAGGTGACTGAGCAGAAAAAAAAAAAACTCAACTGTAGCGGCTCTCCAGCTTATGCATTGCAATAATAAATAAAAAAAATTGTATTGGAGCTGGGCAGTGGTGGCACAAACCTTTAACCCCAGCACTTTGGAGACAGATTCAGGTGGATTTCTGTGAGTTCAAAGCTTATAAGAGCTAGGTCCAGGACAGGCTACAAGGCTACAGAGAAATCCTTTCTTGGAAAAAGAAAAAGAAAAAAAACTGTACTGGAATAAAAACAGTCACTTATTCAAGGAATATAATTGATGTCGGTAAAAGAAAACACACTTCATTCACAGAAAAAAATGTTCTTTTGAAGATCACTCAAAATTCTACTAACAATGCTTAAAAATGTTTATAGGTAGTATTCTCATTTTACATAAAACACCAGGTGTTTTTTTCAAGAAAACTCACAATGTTATTAACAATGTTTAGTTTTTTGAAATGTGCTATTTAAAAAAATGCATGTGTTATTTTTTAAAAAAATTATTTTACTAATCATACAGAGAAAATTTTAAATACAACATGCTTCTTTAACAAAAATTGGCATGTGTTTATTTCAAGAAAACACATGATTCTACTAACAAACGTCAGTTCATCTTATAGAAAGCATTGTGTTTTAACAGCATGTGTTTTCTGAAAAAGAAAAAACTCACTATTCTACAAACAAGCTTTAGTACAGTTTAAAGAAAACATGCTTCTCTTCACAGAAAACCACATTGTGATTTCCAAGAAATGTCAGGATTCTACTAATAATGCTTAGCATAGTTAAAAGAAAACATGCTCCTTTCACAGAAAAATAATGAGTAATTTTTTGAAGAGTACTAAAAATTCATCTAACAATGCTCAGAAAAGTATATTCTACTAATCTTTGTTTAGTTTTTAGAAACCATGCTTCTTTTAAAAAACAACAGCATGCGTTTTTACAGAAAACTCATGATTTTACCAACAATATTGAGAACAGCGTAAATATAATGGGCTCCTTTCACAAAAACCCACATATTTTTTTCAAGATAAATCATGATTCTACTAACAATGCTTAGGAATGCTTAAAAAAATCATGTTCCTTTTCCATGGAAACAGCATTTGTGTTTTTTAAGAATACTCACCATTCTCATCAACAAAGCTTACTATAGTTTAAAAAAGAACCTGCTTTTTTCATAAACAGCAGATTATGTTTATTTAAAGAAAACTCTAGATTCCACTAAATTACCTTAGTTCAGTGTAAAGAACACTTGCTTCTTACTGAGCAAACCTCATGCATTTCTTTAAAAAACACTCAGGAGTCTACTGAAAAAGCTTAGTACATTTTTTTAAACAAAAATGTGCTTCTTTCATGGAAAAGAATATGTGTTTCAATCAAGACAACTCACTCTTCTGCTATCAAGGGTTAGTAATACATTACAAAGAAAATTGGCTTCTTTTGAAAGAAGACATCTTTCATTAGAAAACTTGTCTACACTTTAATGAATACCTGATTCTTTTCATAAAAAATGGCATATGTTTTTGTCAAGAAAGCTCACAATTTTCCTAACAATATATAATTTAGTTTATAGAAACCTTGCTATTTTGCAAAAAGAACAGCATGCGTTTCTTTCCAAAAAACACTTGCTTTTACAAACAATAATGAGAACTGTTTAAACAAAACGTGCTTGTTACACAAAAAAGGCATGTTTTTCTTTCAAGAAAACTCATGATTCTAACAAAGCTTAGTACTTTTTAAAGAAAAATGTGCTGCTTTTAACAGAAAACAGAATGTTTGTTTTTTCCCAAAATGCTCACTATTCTACTAAAAAAGGTTAGTAAAGTTTAAAGAAAATTTGTTTCTCCTCTTAGAAAACTACATTGTATTTTTCAAGAAATCTAAGGATTCTACTAACAATGCTTAGAATAGTTAAAAGAAAATAAGCTTCTTCCACAGAAAAAAAGAATGTGTGCTTTTGAATAACACTCAAAATTCTACTAAAAATGCTTAATAAAGTTTAAAGAAAACTTGCTTCATTTCACAGAAAACACTGTGTGTGTTTTTCAAGAAAACTCACAATGCTGGTTACAATGCTTAGTTTAGTTTTTAGAAATCAAGTTGTTGTTTGTTTTTTTTTTTTTCAAAAAAATTGCACTTGGCTTTATACTGCCCAGCTATAGGCCAAAGCAACTTTGTTCATCATCCAATAAAACGACACATATATTGCATGGCATCCCACATCATTTCTCCTATTCTGTCTAATTAAAATGTAGATTTTTATCTTTAACACAGTAAAGTTACATATAACAAAAGAGGTATCAAGCAAGAATTACAGTAACAATACTTATATCTACATAATCATTTATCATAACATAGGAAATTATAACTGTATGTTCTTCAAATCCATCAAGAATCCCAGAAGAAAATAATATTACCCAAGTTAACAGGAAGTGCCTTGTAAGTAACTTCCAAAACTCTAGAATTGACAGAGACATTTCACTGTCTGGATAGTCACTCCAAATTCTTCTGTAACTTTGGGGCATCCATCTTTAACCAATAGGCCCTTAGTATCTGGCAGACTTTTCCATGAAGCAGGAAATTTGAAGGACTGTTTCAACTCTATTTGCAGTTTGTCAATCACTTTCTTCTGTATCCTGCAGAATGTCTGGAAGACTTTTCATGAAGAAAGAACCCTGATGGACTTTATCACCTTTAGACAAGTTCAGCATTTTTTCTGGGTCCTGCATCCCTAGTTCATGTAGCATACCATCAAGCACTTCAGGCAAGAGAAGTTTCTTGCCCAAATGGCTAAGAAACTTCATAAGGAGCCTCTTCAATGCCATCATCCTCTTGAAGTAGATTGGTGCTGTTACAGATATGTCTCATTGTCACGAAAAGTCTTTGAGTGTTGTTTTCTAGACTACTTCCTGTTGATTGGTGTGCTGTTAATCAGGTGTTTCATGGGATATCCTGATTAAGGTCCATCTCAGCCGGCAGTCCTGAATCTGTCAGGATTCATCATCTGGATGTTGATCATCTGGGTCATTGCTTCAGGGGGTCTTGTTTGATCAAACCATATTAGCCAGTAAGTAATTCACAGCTTCCTATCCTTTTTTTAAACAAAAACAGAACCTTTTTTCCAAAGCAACATATTCTTAGACCCAAAATTTGAAGTCAAGATACCCTTATGTATATATATATGTATATATGTGTATATATATATATATACACACACACACACTTATATATGTATATATAGAGAGGTTTAGCTTAGAAGCTTGTACAATGAAATATCTCTCTATATTTAGCTGATTTACAGTCAAAAATTCAAAGAAAACACATAATCCAGAATCTGTGTATTTTCTATCTTTACATGGCTTTTTTTACTCCTTTAATATATTACTTTATCTGTCTATACTCTATCTATTTAAAGACTTTGTTTTTTTTAATTATTTTTTATAACTGTCTACACTTTTTCTTTTCTCTCTCAATCCTGCATTCATTTTTTAAACACACTGAGACCCATTCAGAGGTTTATTTTCATCTGATTCTCTCTGGCTGGCAACTACATGGCATCTCTCTGAATCTGCCTTCTTTCCCTCTATATCTCTGTTCAGATTACCCAACTGGGTTTACTCTACTAAGCCATTGGCCAAAACAGCTTTATAAATAACCAATGGTAGTAAAACATATTCATAGCATACAGAGGGAATCCCACATCAGATGGGGCTGCCGTTTACCTGGCCTGGCTCCCCAGGGCCTCTCCTCACCAGGGGATTCCACCTGCCACAGAGAGGGTATAGCTTCTCTTGCATGAAAGGCCTTGGTTGGCCATATGTGGAAGAAGGGGCAAAGTTTCATGGTGTGTCATGGTCTGTCACGCTAGCCTTGGGAGAAAGGGTACAGCTACCATGGGCTTGCAGACCTTGGGGAGACCAGTTGTGGAAGACTGGCTCAGGCCAGCCATGGATGAGGTGGAACAGCTTGCACAGTCTTGCACCTGAGGGAGGCCATCCATGGAAGAGGGTTCACAGGCCAGCCATGGAAGAGGGTGGCTCAACTTCCTAGACCTGTCTCTTCAGCATCGGTCCAGCCTTGTGGAGGCCAGCTGTGGAGGAGAGAGCATAGCTTCCATGAACTGACTCCTCAAGGAATGGCCAGCCTTGGTGAGGTCAGTCATGGAACAGAGGGGTGCAGCTTAAATGACTGCCCTGGTGCGACCAGCTGTGGAAGAGGTGGGTACACATTACCTCGCCAGGCTCCCCATGGTCTGTACTTTGCTGTGGAAGAGAGGAGTGCAACTTCCCTTACCTGCCTCACCTGGGACTCTACTGTCCAAGGGAGGCCAGATATTGAAGAAAAGGCAAAGCTTCCCTGGCCTGACAGACCCTAATTGGCTCTCCATGGAAGAGAGGGCAACAAATTTCTGGACTTGCAGGCCTTGATTAGACCATTTGTGGAAAAGGAGGTACAGGCCACCCATGGATGAGTGGGAACAGCTTTTTCTTCCTGGCCACCTAAGGTGTGTCCTTTCATGGCGATGCCAGCAGTGGAAGAGGGGGCACAACTTCTATGGGCTTGCAGGTCCTGGGGAAGTCTGTCATGGAAGAGGGTTCACAGTTTCCCCTGCTTGGCTTGTCAGGCCCTGTGTAGGCCAGCCATGGATGTCAGGGGTCACAGCTTCTATGAACTGGCTCTGTAGGACATATGGGGCCCTGCATAATCCAGTAGTGGAAGATGGAGGTGAAACTTCCCTGGCCTGGCTCTCCAGGGAATGGTCGGTTCTGTGTAGACTGGTCATAGAAGAGGGAGTGCAGCTTCCCAGACCTAGCTCCCTATGGCATTACCACCCCTGGGGAGGTCAATCATGGATGAGGTAGTTCACATGGGCCAGCATCATGGGGTTTGTCCAGCCCTGGGGAGCTCATCTGTGGTAGAACAGTGTGCAGCTTCCCTAGTCTGACTCCCCAGGGCCTGTCTCGTAAAATAGGGGGCTCAAATTCCCTGTCCTGTCAGGCCCTGAGAAAGCTAACCATGGAACAATGGATGTAGCTTCCGTGGGCTTGTAGGCCCTGGGAAGGCCAGGCATGAAATTAAGGGCTCAACTACCATGGCCTTGCACTCCAGGGCATGACTGTCCCCTGGGAAGCCAGCTGTGGAAGTGGGGAGCACATATTCCCTGGTCTGGCTCCCCAGGTCATGACTAGCCCTGAGAAGGTCAGCTATGGAAGAGGATGGTGACACACCTCTGGCCTGACTCCCAGGGATTGTCCCACTCAAGGGAGGCAAGATGTTGAAGAAGGGGCATATCTTCCCTTTCCTGGAGGTCACTGGGGAGGCTACACTTGGAAATGTGGGTGTAAATTTCCTGGCCTGATTCTATAGGGCACGTCTGAAACTGTAGGGAAAGCCTTCAAAGAGGGGGGGCACAGCTTCACTAACCTGCCTCCCCTGTGCCTGTATGGCCCTAGAGAGGCCAGACATGGAAGAGGGGCAATCTTCCATGGCCTTTCTCCACAGGTCATGGCTGTCTTCTGGGAAGCCAACAATGAAAGAGGGATCATAATTTCCAAGGCCTGGCACCCCAGCGCCTGGCCTGGCCTGCAGTGGCTGCCATGAAAACAGAGTGCACAGCTTCCCCAGCATGGCTCCCCAGGGCCTGTCTGGCCTTGCTGATGCTAGGCATAGAAGAAGGGGATGCAGCATCCCTAGCCAGACTCCTCAGGACCTTCCTGGCTTGTAGAAACTAGCCGTGGAAGATTCCTGGCCTGGGTCCTCAGGGTGTACTAGACCTGCTAAAGCCAGTGATGAAAAAGGAAGCCTTAGATTCCCTGCCTGGCTCTTGAGAGTATTCCCAGACTACCAAAGGCCATCTGTGGGAGAGGGGCTTCTCACCTTCCATGGACTGGCTCCTTAGTACCTGTCCAGCCATGGCTAGTCTAGCTGCGGAACAGAGGGATATAGCTTCACCAGTCTGTCTGGATAGCCTTGGAGAGGTGAACCATCAAAGAATGGTCACAGCTTACCTGCTATGGCAGACATTTGGGAGCTCTCTGTGGATGAGATTGGACACAGATTCTCCACGGTTTCGTGTTTTGGGAAGGCCAATTGTGGAAGAGGGGTTAGAGGCCAGAAAAAGAAGAGGGGGCACAGCTTCAATGGCCTGGCACCACAGTCTATGGCCAGCTAAGGAGAGGCCAGCTGTGGAAGAACAGGACCTGACTCCTCAGGACCTGTTCATGACTGCAGAGGCCAGTCATGGGGAGGCAGGTGCAGTTTTTCTGGCCTGGCTCCAGAGGGTCTGTTTTGCTATGTGAAGAGCAGCTATGGAAGAGGGGACACAGCTTTTCCAGTCAGTCTCTTTAAATCCTGTCCAAACCTGCAGAGGAAGCTGTTGAGGAGTGGGGTACAACTTCACCAGCCTGGCTTCCCCAGGTCAGTCTGGCTCTGGTGAGTCAAGCTGTTGAAGTGTGGTCATACCTACCTCAGCCTGGCAGGTCTTGGGTTAGTTGTCATGCAAGAGAGGACACAGGCAACCCATTGAATAGGGGGCTTTCACAGCTTGGCAACCCAGGCCATGGCCAGTCTCTGGGAGACCAACTGTGGAAGAGGAGCACAGCTTCCCCAGTTTGACACCCCAGGGTCTGGTCTGCACTGGGATGCCCATTCATGGAAGAGGAAGATGCAGTTTCCTCAATATGTCTCCCCAGGGACTCTCTGGCCCTGTGCTGGCCAGTTGGGGAAGAGGGACTTATCATTCCCAGCCTGTCTACTCAGAGAATGTACAGCCCTGTGGAGATGAGCCACGGAAGGGGGAAGCGACTTTCACCGCCTGGCTCGCCCTGGCTTATCTGGTGATTCAGATGCCAACCAAGGTGGAGGGGGCTTATCTTCCTCAGTCTGTCAGGCCCTGGGTAGGCTAGATCTGGAAGAAAAGGCACAGCTTAACCTGGATGGCAGACTCTGTGGAGGACAGTGATGGAAGTGGAGGAACAGGCCAGCCATGGAAGAGGGGATGAGGCTTGGCACCCCAAACCTGTCCTGTCCTAGGGAGGCCAATTTTGGAAGAGCTGAGCACAATGCCCTTAGTTTGGTTCCCAGGCCCAGTCCAACCCTGTGGAGGCCAGACATGGGAGAGGGCAGCACAGCTTTCCTGGTCTCATCCTCCGGGGTCTGTCTGGCCCTGCAGAAGCCAGACATGGCAAAAGGGAACACAGCATTCCCTGGTTGGATCCCCAGGGCTAACCCAGGCCTGGGGAGCCCAACTGTGGAAGACTGGGTACATCGTCCTTGGCTTGTCATTCCCTAGGGCAGCTAGACATGGAAGAATGTCTGCAGTTTAGCCTGGCTGGCAGCCTCTGTGGAGACCAGCCATGGTAGAACAGAGCACAGCATCTAGTCTACCTCCACAAGGCCTAGCAGTCCATGATAGGGTAGCCACGAAAAAGGGAAGCCAACCTCCACAGCTTGGCTCCCTAGTGCATGGCAGGGCCTAGGGAGTTGAGAATAGGGGTGTGCAGAATCCCTAGCATGGCTCCCCAGGGCATGTCAGGCCCTGGAAAGGCCAGCTGTGCAGCTTCAGCAGCTTAGATCCTCAGGTAATGGCCAACCATGGGGAGGCCAGCTGTAGAAGAGGGTCATCACAGCTTTCACAGCATAGATCACTAGGGAATGGCCAGCCCTGCAGATGCCAGCAATGTAAGAGGGGGCGCTGCTTTTATGGCCTGGCTCCCCATTGCGTGGCCAGTGTTGGTGAGGCTAGCTGTGGAAGAAGGGTTGCAGCCTCCCTAGTAAGGCTTCCTAGGACCTGTCCCATCCTTTTGAGACCATCTGTGGAAGAGGGGGACACACCTTCTAGAGTCTGGCCCCCTAGGGCTTGTCTAGCCCTGTAGAGCATAGTCTTGGAAGAGGGGATACAATTTCCCTGGTCTGTCAGTGTCTGGAGATGTTAGATGTGGAAGAGTGGATGCAGCTTACCCTGGATGGCAGACTCTGTGGAGACCAGTTTTGGAAGAGAGGGGACAGTTCAGCCTAAGAAGCGGGGGGACAGCTTCTCTGGCCTGGCACATCAGAATATGTCCTCACCCGGGGAGGCCAAGCATGGAAGATGGAAGTGAACTGTCCCTGGAATAGCTCTCCAGGGCCTGTCAAATCCTTGGACAAGCATGTAAGAGGGGTCACAGCTTCCCTGACCTGGCTCTCCTGGAGCTGTCAGACCCTGTAGAGGAGGGAAACACAGAATCTCCAGCCTGGCTCCACAGGTCATGGCTGACCCTTGGGGATGTTAGTTGTGAAAGTGGTGGGTGCAGCTTACATAGTCTGGCATTGCAGGGCTTTGACAGCCTTGTTGATGCCAGCCATAAAAGAGGGGGGTGCAGCTTCCCCATTGTGGCTCCCAAGGACATGACAGGTCCTAAGGTGGCCAGCCAGGGAAAAGAGGGATATATCTTCCCCATCCTGGAATCCCTGGGGAAGCCAGTTGTAGAAAGGGGGCACAGGTTGGTAATGGAAAATTTTGCACAGCTTCCTGGCCTGTCACCCCTGGTACTATATAGATCACTGGTGGAACAGGGGGTCACAGCCCTGGGGAGATCATTCATGGAGGAGGTCCCATGGAGGCAGGCCCCTGTGAAGCCAACCACGAAACAGGGGCAAAGCTTCCCCAGCCTGGCATCCCAGTCCGGGAGAGACCAGCCATAGATGATGGTTCACAGCTTCCCCAGCCTGGCATCCCAGGTAATAGCCAGTCCGGGAGAGACCAGCCATAGATGATGGTTCACAGCTTCCCCAGCCTGGTTCCCCAGGGAATGGGCAATGCTGGGGAAGCCAACTGGGCAATAGGGGTCTGCACTTTCCCTTGTTTGACTTCCCAGGGCATTGCTGGCCCTGGGGAGGTAAGATGTGGAAGAGGGAGCACAGCTTTATCATCATAGTTACTGAAGACATGGCAGACCAGCCATGGAAGAGGGAGGAGCATATTCCAAAGCAAGACAGGGCGTGGGGAGGTCAGCTATGGAAGACGGAGGTGAAGCTTCCCCAGCCTGGCTCCCCAGGAAATGACAGGTCCTGTGAAGGCCAACCAGAAGATGGGGTATACCTTTCCTGGCCTGACAGGCCCTGCAGAGCAGTTTTTGAAGAGGGGGCAAAGCTTCTTTGACTCCCTATGACATGGCTGACCCCTGGGATGCCACCTGTGGAAGAGGTAGCACAGCTTCCCCAGCCTGGCTCTCCAGGGCCAGGGCTCTCATGGGGAGGACATCAGTGGAAGAGGGGGTACAGCTTCACTGACATGGCTCCTTAGGGACTCTCTGGCCCTACAGTGACCAGCTGTGGAAGAGGGGTTGGGTTACATCTTCTCCTTCCTGGCTCCCCAAGGCCTGTCTGGCACTGATGAGATCAGCTTTGGGGGATATGGATGCAACATCACTATTTTGGCTCCCCTGTGCCTGTCAAGCCATAAAGAAGCCAGGAGTGGAAAAGGGGGCCTCAGCATCCCCAGCCTTGCTATTCAGGGCCTATCCAGTGCTTCATAGGCTAACTGTGGAAGTGGGGGGGCACAGCCTCCCCTGACTGGCTTCACAGGGAATTGCCAGCCCTGAGAACTCCAGCCATAAAAGTGTGGGCACACTACCCCTGGCTTGGCTATGCAGGGCATGGCCAGGCCTGGGGAGGCCAGCCATGGATGAAATTGCTACAGCCTGAGCCTGGCTCCCCAGAGAGTGTCCAGCGCTGTGGTGGCCAGCTGTAAAAGATTGGGTCACAGCTTTGCTGGCCTGGTTCCCCAGGGAGTGTCCAGCACTGTGGTGGCCAGCTGTAAAAGATTGGGTCACAGCTTTGCTGGCCTGGCTCCCCAGGGAGTGTCCAGCACTGTGGTGGCCAGCTGTAAAAGATTGGGTCACAGCTTTGCTGGCCTGACTCCCTAGGGTTTGTCACACGCTGCAGTGGACAGCCATGGAAGACAGGGTTGCAGCATAACTGACCTGGCTCTCCAGGCCAAGTCAGGCCCTGTGGAGGTCAGCCATGGAAGAGGAGAAGGCAGCATCACCAGCCTGATTTCTCAGGTACTGCTCTGTCCAGGTGAGGCCAGCCATCAAAGAGGGGGCCCAGCTTCCCTGGCCTGGAACCCCAGGACTTGGCCAACCCTGTTGAGAACAGCCATGGAATAAGGGTCACAGGTTTCCTGGCCTGGCTCATCAGGGCCTGTCCTGTCATGGGGAGGCCAGCTGTAGAAGATGGGGTGCAGATTTCACAGGCTTGCAGACACTGGGGAAGCTAGTCATGAAAGATGGGGCACAATTTCACCCCCTGACTCTTGAGGGCCTGCCCAACCCTGCAGTCATAGAGGAGATCACAGCATTACTAGCCTTCCCTCTAGGGCCTGTCTGGCACTGCGTATGTCAGCCACGGAAGATTGGGGCACAGTGTCCACAGCCTGGCTCTCTAGTGCATTGCCAGCCTTGGGGAGCCCAGGAGGTAAATGGGGGGCATAGCATCCCTGGCTTTGCTACCCAGGGGATGGTTGGACTTGGGGAGGCCAGCCATGAAAGAGGGGGTTGCAACATCCCTGGCCTCAAGCCCTTTTCTATGGAGGCCAGCAATGGAATAGGGGTGCATAGGTCCTCTGGCCTGGTTCCCCAGGCCATGGCCAACCCTGAAGAGGTGAGCTGTGGAAGATGGGAGAGATGAATCCTGGACCTGGCTCCCAGGAACTTCCCTGTCCAGGGAAGGCCAGCTGTCAAAGAGGGTGCTCAGCTACACTGACCTGGCACACCAGGGATCAGCTGGCCCTTCAGAAGCCAACCATGGAAGATAGGGTCAAAACTTCCATGAACTGTCTCCCTAGTGTCTGTCTGGCATGCATATGCCAGCTGTGGAAGAGGGGTTGCAGATTTCATGGCTTGGTTTCCCAAGGAATGTCTGGAACCAGCAAAGGAAGAGGGGGTGCAACTTTCCTGGCCTAGCTCACCAGGGCATGACTGACCCTGGGAAGGCCAGCAATGGAAGAGGTTGATGCAACTTATCCTGCATTACTCTCATGGGTCTGTCCAGCACTCCAGAGGCCAAACATAGTTGAGGGGAGGTAGAGCACCATGGACTAGACCCCCAGGGTATGTCCTACACTATGGAAAAGTAAAAGTAAAACAGCTTCCTCTGCTTGTCTTCCCAGAGCATGTCCAGCCTTGGTGAGGCCAGCAGTGGAAGAGAGGAGCACAGCTTCCCTGCATGGCTCCCCAATGCATGGTCTGCCCTGGGGAGGTCAGCTAGGGAATAGAGGGATGCAGCTTCCCTGAAATGGCTCTGCAGGGCATGGCCAGCTCTGAGTAGGTGAGCTTGGGGTTAGGGGGTACAGATTTCCTGCTCTGGCTCCCAAGGCATTGAGTTTAGCTGAGGATGAGAGCGGTGCAACTTCACCAGCCTGGCTCCTCAGGGACTCTCAAGTCTAGGGAAGGCCAGCCATCAAAGAGGGGGCACAGTTTCCCTGGCCTGGCAGACATTGAGGAGGCTCTCTGAGGTTGAGAGGGTACAGATTCCATGGACTTGCAAGGCCCTGCTGAGGCCAGTCATGGAAGCGAAAGTGCAGGACAGCCATGGAAGAGAGAGTGCAGGACAGTCATGGAAGAGAGAGTGCAGGACAGTCATGGAAGAGAAAGTACAGGACAGCCATGGAAGAGAAAGTGCAGGACTGCCATGGAAGAGAGAGTACAGGACAGCCATGGAAGAGAGAATGCAGCTTCCACTGCCTGGTATCCCAGGGTAGGGCTGGCTCAGGGTAGGCCAGCCCTGGAGGAGGAGACAGAACATTCCCAGTCTGGCACCCCAGGGCATGTCCTGTGGTGGCCAGCCATGTAAGAGAGGGGTGCAGATTCTCCAGCATGGCTCCCCAGTGACTTTCTGTTCCTGTGGTGACCAGCCATGGTAGATGGGGGCACAGCTTCCCCTGCTTGTCTCTCCAGGGTCTTTCTGGCTCTGTGGAGGCCATCTGTGGAAGTAGGGAGCACAGCATTCTCAGCCTGGCTCCCCAGGACCTGTCTGGCCATGCATAGTACAGCTGTGGAAGAGGCGGGGTCACAGTTTCTCAGGCTTGACTCCCCAGTGCATGGTCAACCCTGGAGACATCAGCAGGGGAGTGGGGGCACAGTTCAACCAGCCTGGCACTCCTGGGCATGGCCTGCCTTAGTGAGGTCTGCTGTGAAAGACAGAGATGCAGCTTTACCAACTTGGTTCCCCAGGGGCTGTCATGTACAGGGGAGTTCAGCTGTCAAAGAGGGGGTACAGCTTCCCTGGCCTGGCAGACACTGAGGAGGCTCTCCTGGGAAAACAGCACAGATTCCCTGGGCTTGAATACCCTGGAGAAGTCAGTCATAGGAGAGAGGGTACAGAAAGAGGGGATGCAACTTCAAAGGCCTGGCACCACAGGTTATGGTCAGCCCAGGGTAGGCCAGCCATGGTAATTGCTAATTCTGGCACCCCTGGGCCAGTCCTGTGTGGTAGAGGCCAACCATGTTGGAGGGGGCTATAGATTACCCAGCATGACTACTCTGTGACTGGCCATTCCTATAGTGGTCAGCAGTGGAAGGTGAGGGCACAGAATCCCCAGTCTGGCTCTTCAGGATCTGCAGAGGCCATCCATGGTAGTGGAGAGCACAGCGTCTATAGGCTAGCTCCTTGGGCTCTGTCTGGCCATGCAAAGGCCAGTTGTGGAAGAGGGGGCACATCTTCCTCAACCTGCCTCCCAAGGACATAGCCAGGTCTCGGGAGACCAGCACGTGAAATGTGGAGCTACACCTTAATTGAGCGGTCTCCCCAGTACATGGCCTGTGCTGGAGAGTCCTGCCATGGAACAGTGGACCACAACTTCTCAGGCCTGGATCCCTAGTACATGGCTAGTCCTAGGGAGTTCAGCAGGGGAATAGGGGAGCACAGCTTACCCATCCTGCCATGCACTAGTATGGCCTGCTCTAGTGAGGACTCCCCAGGGTCTTTCCTGTCCTGCAGGGCCAACTATAGAATAGAGGGGTTCAGTTACACTGGACTGGCTCCCCAGGGAATATCTCGTGCAGTGTAGGTCAGGAGTTGAAAAGGAGGCATTGCTTCCTGGACTGGTAGACCCTGGGGAGGCTCTCTGTGGAAGAGGGGGTGCAGATACCCCACATTTGGAGGCCCTGGGGAGGTCAATCATGGAAGAGAGGGAATAGGCCTGCCAAAGAAGAGGGCATGCAGCTTTCATATCCTGGGACTCCAGGGCATGGCCAACCCAAGGGAAGCCAGGCCTGTATGTGGGTGCACAGCTTCCATGGCCTGGCACCCAAAGGCCTGTCATGTCCTGTGGAGGTCAGCTGTGTAAGAGGGGCTGCAGATTCACCATCATCATCCAGGTGATGCCACTAGTGGAAGAGGGGTTGCAGCTTCCCTGGCATAATTCCCAGGGCCTTTTCTGTACTGGGGAATCCATCTGTGGAAGAGGGGACACACCGTTCCTGGTCTGGCAGGCCCTTGGGAAGCTAGATGTGGAAGGTACACAGCTTCCAAGGGTTTGCAGACTCTGGGATTTCCAATTATGGAAGAGGGGGCTCAGGCAAGCCATGAAAGTAGGGGTGCAGCTTCCAAGGCCTTACTCCCTAGGACATGCCCAACCCAGGGGATGCCAGCCATGGGACAGGGGGCACAGGTTCAGTACACATGAGGCTCATCCGGAGGACCCAGGTTTAGAACGCATGATGATCTTGCAGAGGACCGTGGTTCAGAACTCATGATGCTCTTTAGGGGATGCAGGTTCAGATGGCATGATGCTCTTGCAGAGGACTCAGGTGCAGAAAGCTTGATGCTCTTGCAGAGGACCCGGTTTCAGAATGTGTGATACCCTTGCAGGGGAAACAGGTTCCGAACTCATGATGCTCTTTCATTCTAGCCAGGTTCAGAATGCATGAAGCTCTCACTGATGACCCAGTTTCAGAATGAATGATGCTCTTGCTGATGACCCAGGTTCAGAATGCATGATGTTATTGCAGAGGACCAAGGTTCTGAACGCATGATACTCTTGCAGTGTCTCCATGTTCAGAACAGATGATGCTCTTTCACAGGACCCAGGTTCAGAAAGAATGATGCTCTTTCAGAGGACCCAGGTTCAGAATGCATCAGGCTATTGCAGAGGAACCAAGCTCAGAATGCATGAGGTTCTTTCAAGGGACAGGAGTTCAGAGCACATGATGCTCTTGCAGAAGACCCAGATTCAGAACTCATGATGTTCTTAAGGGGACCCAGTTTCAGAACTCATGATGCTCTGTAGGGGACTCAGGTTCAGAATCTATGATGCTCTTGCAGAGGATCTAGTTTCATAACACATGTTGCTCTTGAAGAGGACCCAGGTTCAGCATGCATGATGCTCTTGCAGGGGACCGAGTTTCAGAAAGCATGATGTTCTTGCAGGGGACCAGGTTCCGAACGCATGATGCTCTTGCAGGCTAGCCAGTTTCAGAATGCATTACGCTCTTTCAGAGGACCAAGGTTCAGAACACCTAATGCTGTTTCAGAGGACCAAGGTTCAGAAAGCATGAGCTAGTGCAGAGTACACAGGTTCAGAACTCATGATTCCCTTGCAGAGGACTCAGTTTCAGAATTAATCATGATCTTACAGAGAACAAAAGTCCAGAACGCATGATGCTCTTGCATGGGACCCAGGTTCAGAATATATGATGTTTTTGAAGGAGACTCGAGTTCAGAATGCATGATGCTCTTGGAGGGGTCCCAGGTTCAGAATGCATAATGCCCTAAACGGGGAACCAGATTCATAATGCATGATCTTCTAGCAGGGGACCCCATTTCAGAATGCATGATACTCTTGCAGAGGACCCTGATTCAGAATGCATGAGGCTTTTGCAGAGGACCCAGGTTAAGAACTCAAGATTCTCTTGCAGGGGATATAGGTTCAGAATGCATGATACTCTTGCAGGAGACCCAGGTTCAGAACGCATGATGATCATGCAGGGGTCCCAGTTCACAGTGTGTGATGCTCTTGCAGGGGACCCAGGTTCAAAATGCATGGTGATTCTGCAGAGGAGCCAGGTTCAGAAGGCATGATGCTCTTGCAGTGTACCCATGTTCTGAACACATGATGCTCTTCAGGGTCTCCAGATTCAGAACAGGTGATGCTCTTTAAGAGAACCCAGGTTTAGAAAACATGATGCTCTTTCAGAGGACGCAGGTTCAGTATGCATGAGGCTCTTTCAAGGGACAGAGTTTCAGAATGCATGATGCTCTTGCAGAAGAACCCAGTTCAGAACACATGATGCTCTTGCTTAGGACCAAGGTACAGAAGGCATGGTGCTCTTGCAGAGGACCCCTGTTCAGAACTCATGATGCTCTTGCAGGGACCCAGGTTCAGAATGCATGATGCTCTTGCAGGGGACCCATGTTCAGAATGCATGACGCTCTTGCAGGGGACCCAGGTTCAGAAAGCATGATACTTTTGGAGATGACCCAGGTTCAGAACACATGATGCTCTTGCAGAAGACCCAGGTTTACAACTCATGATGCTCTTAAGGGGAACCAGGTTCAGAACTCATGATGCTCTTTAGGGGACCCAGGTTCAGAACGTATGATGCTTTTACAGAGGACCCCATTCCACAATGCATGTTGCTCTTGAATAGGACCCAGGTCCATCACGCATGATGCTCTTGATGGGGATCTGGATTCAGAATGAATGATTCTCTTGCAGAGGTCCCAGGTTTAGAACTCATGATCCTCTTGCTGAGAACCCATTTTCAGAACTCAATATGCTCTTAGAGAGGACCCAAGTTCAGAACGCATGATTCTCTTGCATGGGTCCCTTGTTCAGAATGCATGCTGCTCTTTCGTTGTATCCAGGTTCAGTACACATGAAGCTCTTTCAGAGGACCCAGTTCAAAACATATGATGCTCTTGCAGAAGATCCAGGTACAGAATTCATGATGCTCTTGCAGGGAATCCCGGTTCAGAATGCATGATGCTCTTGCAGAAGACACAGGTTAAGAATACATGAGGCTCCTGCAGGTAACCTGGGTTCAGAAAGCATGATGTTCTTGCAGGAGACTCGTGTTCAGAAAGCATGATGCTCTTGCAGAGGACCAGGTTCAGAATGCATGATGCTCTTGCATTGGACCCAGGTTCAGAATTCATGGTGATCTTGCAGGGGACCCTGGTTCACAATGCATGATGCTCTTGTCGAGGACCAAGGTTCAGAAAGTATGATGCTTTTGCAGAGGACCCACGTTCAGAACACATGTTGCTCTTGCAGAGGACCCAGGTTCAGAACGCATGATGCTCTTGCATGGGCCCTGGGTTCAGAATTGGTAATGCTCTTGCAGGGGACCCCGGTTCAGAAACCATGATGCTCTTGCAGGGTACCCGGGTTCACAAAGCATGATGCTCTTGCAGGGGACCCCATTTCAGAATGCATGAGGCTCTTGCAGAAGACCCAAGTTCAGAACTCCTGATGCTCTTTATGGGACCCAGGTTCAGAATGCATCATGCTCCTGCAGAGGACCCAGATTCAGAAAGCATGATGCTCTTGCAGAGGACCCAGTTTCAGAATGTATAATGCTCTTGCAGGGGACCCAGGTTCAAAATGCATGGTGATTTTTCAGAGGAGCCAGGTTCAGATGGCATGATACTCTTGCAGAGGACCCATGTTCCGAACACATGTTGCTCTCATAGGGTCTCCAGGTTCAGAACGGATGATGCTCTTTAAGAGAACCCAGGTTCAGAATGCATGATGCTCTTTCAGAGGACCCAGGTTCAGAATGCATGAGGCTCTTTCAAGGGACAGGGCTTCAGAACGCATGATGCAGGAGAACCCAGTTCAGAACACATGATGCTCTTGCTTATGACCAAGGTACAGAATGCATGATCCTCTTGCAGCGGACCCCGGTTTATAACTCATGATGCTCTCTAGGGGGCCCAGGTTCAGAACGCATGATGCTCTAGCACAGGAAACCTGTACAGAACGCATGAGGCTCTTGCATGTGACCCATGTTCAGAATGCATGATGCTCTTGCAGGGTACACATGTTCAGAAGCATGCTGCTCTTGCAGGGAACCCAGTTCAGAATGCCTGATGTTCTTGCATGGGGCCCGGGTTCAGAGTGCATGATGGTCTTGCAGAGGACCTGGGTCACAGAATGCGTGATGGTCTTGCAGGGGACACAGTTTCAGAAAGCATGATGCTCTTGCAGAGGACCCAGCTTCAGAACGCATGATGCTCTTGCAGGGGACCCAGGTTCAGAATGCATGATGCTCTTGCAGGGGACCCACGTTCAGAAAGAATGATACTCGATACTCTTGGAGATGACCCAGGTTCAGAACACATGATGCTCTTGCAGAAGACCCAGGTTAACAACTCATGATGCTCTTAAGGGGACCCAGGTTCAGAACATATGATGCTTTTACAGAGGACCCAGTTTCAGAAAGCCTGTTGCTCTTGAATAGGACCCACGTCCAGTATGCATGATGCTCTTGATGAGGATCTAGATTCAGAATGAATGATTCTCTTGCAGAGGACCCAGGTTCAGAACTCATGATCCTCTTGCTGAGGACCCATTTTCAGAACGCAATATGCTCTTAGAGAGGACCCAAGTTCAGAATGCATGAATCTCTTGCATGTGACCCAGGTTCAGAATGCATGATGCTCCTGCATAGGACCCTGTTTCAGAAAGCATGATGCTCTTGCAGAGGACCCAGGCTCAGAACGTATGATGCTCTTGCAGGGGACCCAGGTTCAGAGCGAATGATTCACTAGCAGAGGCCCCAGGGTGAAAACTCATGTTTTTCTTACAGAGTACCCAGGATCAGAACTCATAATGCTCTTACAGAGGACCCAAGTTCGGAACGCATGATGCTCTGTCAGGGCACCCAGGTTCAGAACGTATAATGCTCTTGCAGGAGACCTAGGGTCAGAATGCATGATGCTCTTGCTGGGTTCCCAGGTTCAGAATGCATGATGCTCTTGCAGGGGGTTCAGAACGCATGATTCTCTTGCAGAGGACACAATTTCAGAACACATGAGGCTCTTGCAGGGGAACCAGGTTCCGAACTCATGATGCTCTTACATTCTATCCAGGTTAAGAACGCATGAAGCTCCATCAGAGGACCCCAGTTAAGAAAGCATGATGCTCTTTAGGAGACTCAGGTTCAGAATGCATGATGCTCTTGCAGAGGACCCAGGTTCAGAACACATGTTGCTCTTGCAGAAAACCCAGTTTCAGAACTCCTGGTGCTCTTTATGGGACCCAGGTTCAGAACGCATGATGCTGCTGCAGAGGACCCAGTTTCAGAAAGCATGTTGCTCTTGCAGAGGACCCAGGCTCAGAACGTATGATGCTCTTTCAGGGGACACAGGTTCAGAGAGAATGATTCACTAGCATAGGCCTCAGGGTGAGAACTCATGATTTTCTTGCAGAGTACCCAGGATCAGAACTCATAATGCTCTTACAGAGGACCCAAGTTCAGAACACATGATGCTCTGTCAAGGCACCCAGGTTCAGAACGTATGATGCTCTTCCAGAGGACCCCGGTTAAGAACGCATGATGCTCTTGTGGAAGATCCAGATTCAGAATGCATGATGCTCTTGCAGGGTACCAAGGTTCTGAAAGGATGATGCTCTTGCATTGGACCTTGTTTCAGAATGCATGATGCTCTTGAAGAGGACACAGGTTCAGAATGCATGAGGCTCTTGCAGGGGGCCCAGGTTCAGAACACATGATGCTCTTGCAGGAGACCTAGTTCCGAACAAATCATTCTCTTGCAGGGGACCCAGGTTCAGAATATATGATGCTCTTGTGGGACACCCATGTTCAGAATGCATGATGCTCTTGAAGGGGTCCCAGGTTCATAATGCATGATACTCTTATAGTGGACCCAGGTTCAGAATGCATGATGCCCTTTCAGAGGTCAAAGGTTCAGAACACATGAGGCTCTTCCAATGGACACAGGTTCAAAACTCATGTTGATCAATCAGAGGACAAGGTTCAGAACATATGATGCTCTTGAAGAGTACCCAACTTCAGAACACATGATTCTCATGCAGGGTACACAGGTTCAGAATGCATGATGCTCTTGCAGAGGACCCGGGATCAGAATGCATGATGCTCATGCAGGGGACACTGTATTAATAATGCATGACGCTCTTGTAGGGGCCCAGTTTCAGAAAGCATGATGCTCATTCAGACGAACCAGGTTCAGAACACATCATGCTATTGCAGAAAACCCAGGTTCAGAATGCATTATAATCTTGCAGATGACCCAGGTTCAGAACTCATGATTCTCTTGCAGAGGACCCAATTTCAGAACTCATGATGATCTTACAGAGGACCCAAGTGCATGATGCTCTTGCAGGGAACCCAGGTTCAGAAAGCATGATGCTCTTGCAGGAGACCCAGGTTCAGAATGCATGATGCACTTTCAGGGCACCCAGGTTCATAATGCATGATGCTCTTGCAGGGGACCAGGTACAGAACGCATGATTCTCTTGCATAAGACACTGGTTCCTAACACATGATGCTCTTCCAGTAGACAGATCCAGAACACATGTTGCTCCTGCACAGGCCCAGGTTCAGATAATAAGATGCTCTTGCAGAGCACCTAGGTTCAGAACGAATGATGTTCTTGAAAAGGGCCCAGGTTCAGAATGGATATAGCTCTTGCAGAGACCCGCATTCAGAATGCATGATGCTCTTGCAGAGGACACAGTTACAGAATGTATGATGATCTTGCAGGGGACCCAGGTTCATAAAGCACGATGCTCTTTACAGGGATCGAGATTCAGAATGCATGATCCTCTAGCAGGGGACCCCGTTTCGGAATGCATGATACTCTTGCAGAGGACCCAGGTTAAGAACTCAAGATACTCTTGCAGGGGACCCGGTTTCAGAAGCATGATGCTTTTGCAGAGGACCCAGGTTCAGAACTCATGATGCTGTTTAGGGGACCCAGGTTTACAATGCATGATGCTCTTACAGAGGACCCAGGTTCAGAATGCATGATGCTCTTGCATGGGAACTGGGTTCAGAATGCATGATGTTCTTGCAGGGGACCCGGGTTCAGAAAGCAAGATGCTCTTGAAGGGGACCCGTGTTCAGAAAGCATGGTGATCTTGTTGAGGACCCAAGTTCAGATCTCATGATGCTCTTGCAGGGGACCCAGGTTCAGAATGCATGATACTCTTGCAGGGGACTCTGTTTCAGAATGCATGATGCACTTGCAGAGGACCCAGGTTCAGAACGCATGAGGATCTTGCAGAGGTACCAGGTTAAGAACTCAAGATGCACTTGCAGTGGCTGGGGTTCAGAACACCTGATGATCTAGCAAGGACCCTGGTTCAGAACACATGATGCTCTTTAGGATATGCTGGTTCATTATGCATGATGATCTTACAGAGGACACATATTCAGAACACATGAGGCACATGCAGGGGAACCAGGTTCAGAATGCATGACGCTATTGCAAGGATCCAGGGTTCAGAATGCATGATGCTCTTGCAGGGGCCACATGTTCAGAACTCATTACTCTCTGGCAGGGGACAAAGGTTCAGAATGCATGATACTCTTACATGGGACCCATGTTCAGAGTGCATGATGCTCTTGCAAGCAACCCGGTTTCAGAAAACATGATGCTCTAGCAAAGGACCGGCTACAGAATGCATGATGCTCTTGCAGGGGACCCAGGTTCAGAATGCATGATGCTCATGCAGGGGACCCATATTAAGAATGCATGATGATCTTGCAGGGCCCAGTTTCAGAAAGCATGATGCTCTTGCAGATGACCCAGGTTCAGAACACATGATGCTCTTGCAGAAAACCCAGATTCAGAATGCATTATGATCTTGCAGACGACCCAGATTCAGAACGCATGATTCTCTTGCAGCGGACCCAATTTCAGAAATCATGATGATCTTACAGAGGACCCAAGTTCATGATGCTCTTGCAGGGGAAGCAGATTCAGAACACATGATGTTCTCGTAGAGGCCCCAGGATTAGAACTCATGATTCTCTTGGAGAGGACCCAGGTTCAGAACTCATAATGTTCTTACTTAGGACCCAAGTTCAGAACACATGATTCTCTGGCAGAAGACCCAGGTTCAGATCGTATGATGCTCTTGCAGGGGACCAAGTTTCAGAATGCACGATGTTCTAGCATGGGACCCAGGTTCAGAACTCATGATTCTCTTGCAGAGGACCCAGTTTAAGAACTAATCATGATCTTACAGAGGACCCAGGTTCTGAATGCATGATGCTCTTGCATGGTATCCAGCTTCAGTATGGGTGATGCTCTTTCAGAGGATCCAGGTTCAGAATGCATCATGCTCTTTCAGAAGACCCAGGTTCAGAACACAGGATGGTCTTGAAGAGGACACAGGTTCAGAACACATGAGGCTCTTTCAGGGGACACTGTTTCAGACCGCATGATGCTCTTGCAGGGGAACCCTGTTCAGAACACATGATGCACTTGCTTAGGACCCAGGTACAGAACACATGAGGCTCTTGCAGAGGACCCAGGTTCAGAAGGCATGATGTATTTGCACAGGACCCAGGTTCAGAATGCACGAAGCTCTTGCAAAGGACCCAGGTTCAGAAATCATGATGCTCTTGCAAGGGACCCGGGTTCAGAAAGCATGATACTCTTGAAGGGAACCAAGGTTCATAATGCATGATGTTCTTGCAGAGGCCCCAGGTTCAGAACGCATGATGCTCTTGCAGAGGACGCAGGTCGAGATCTCATGATGCTCTAGCGGGGGACCCAGGTCCTCAATTCATGATGCCCTTGTAGGATATCCAGGTTTAGAATGCATGATACTCTTACAGAGGACCCAGGATCAGAACGCATGATGCTCTTGCGGAGGACCCAGGTTCAGAAATCATGATCCTCTTTACGGGACCCAGGTACAGAAGGCATTATGCTCTTGCAGAGGACCGAGGTTCAGAATGCATTTTCTTTTGCAGGGGACCCAGTTTCAAAAGCATGATGCTCATGCAGGAGATCTGAATTCAGAATGCATGATGTTCTTGTAGGGGACCTTGGTTCAGCATGCATGATGCTCTTGCAGAGGACAAAGTTGCAGAATGCATGATGCTCTTACTGATGAACAAGGTTCAGAATACATGATGCTCTTGCAGAGGCCCCAGGTTCTGAACGCATGATGCTCTTGCATGGTATCCAACTTCAGAACAGGTGACGCTCTTTCAGAAGACCCAGATTCAGAACACAAGACGCTCGTGCAGGCGATCCGGGTTCACAATGCATGATGGTCTTGTAGGGGTCCCAGGTTCAGCATACACTATGCTCTTGCATTGGACAAAGTTGCAGAACGCATGATGCTATTGCAGTGGGCCCAGGTTTCGAACAGATGATGCTGTTGCAGGTTAACCAGGTTCAGAACACATGACACTCTTTCACAGGGCCCAGGTCCAGAACGCATGATACTCTTGAAGAGGATCCAGGTTAAGAATGCATGATGCTCTTGCAGGAGACCCAGGTACAAACGGCATGATGCTTTTCCAGATGACACATATTCAGAACTCATGTGGCTCTGGCAGCAGACCCAGGTTCAGAACACATGACGCTCTTTCAGAGGACCCAGGTTCAGATTACATGATGCTCGTGAAGAGGATACAGGTTCAGGAGGCATGAGGCTCTTGCAGGTGATCCAGGTTCAGAACGCATGATGCTCTTGCAGTGGACCACGGTTCAGAACGCATGATGCTCTTGCATAGGACCCAGGTTCAGAACGCATGATGCTCTTGCAAAGGACCCAGGTTCAGAACGCATGATGCTCTTGAAGGGGAACTAGGTTCTGGAGGCATGATGCTCTTGCAGGGGAACAAGACTCAGAACTCATGACAGTCTTGCAGAGGACAAAAGTTCCAAACACATGAGGTTCTTGCAGAGGACCCAGGTTCCGAATGAATGATACTCTTGCAGAGGACCCAGATTCAGACTGCATGATTCTCTTGCAGAGGACCCAGGTTCAGAACGCATGATGCAATTGCAGGGGACCCAGGTTCAGAATGCATGACGCTCTTGCAGAGGACCCAGGTTCAAATGCATGATGCTCTTGCTGGGAACCCCATTTCTGAAAGCATTATGCTTTTGCTGAGGACCCAGGTTTAGGACACATGATGCTCTTGCAGGGGGCCTAAGTTCTGAAGGCATGATGCTATTGCAGGGGACCCAGATTCAGAATGCATGGCACTCATGCAGAGGACACTGTTTCAGAAAGCATGATTCTCTTTACAGGACCCAGGTTAAGAACGCATGATGCTCTTGCAGAGGATCCATTTTACAAATGCATGATTCTCTTTAAGTGGACCCAGATTCAGAATGCATGAGGTTCTTCCAGAGGACACAGGTTCAGAAATCAAGTTGCTTTTGCAGTGGACCCAGGTTCAAAATGTATGATGCTCATGCAGGGGACCCCAGTTCTGAAAGCATTATTCTCTTGCTGAGTATCCACATTCAGAACGCATGATGCTCTTCCAGAGGACCTATGTTCTGAAGGCATGATGCTCTTGCAGGGGACCAAGATTCAGAATGCTTGAGGTTCTTGCAGAGGACCCAGGTTCAGAATGCATGATGCTCTTGCAGGGGACCAAAGTTCTGATGGCATGATGCTATTGCAGGGGACCAAGATTCAGAATGCATGATGATCTTGCAGAGGACACTGGTTCAGAATGCATGAGGTTCTTGCAGAGGACCCAGGTTCAGAATGCATGATGCTCTTGCAGGGGACCCCATTTCTGAAAACATTATGATCTTGGTGAGGATCCAGGTTCAGAACACATGATGCTCTTGCAGGGGACCAAAGTTCTGATGGCATGATGCTATTGCAGGGGACCCAGATTCTGAATGCATGTCATTCTTGCAGGGGAACCAGGTTCAGAATGCATGATGCTCTTGCAGAGGACCCAGGTTCAGAACTCATGTTGCTCTTGAAAAGGAACTAGGTTCAGACCATATGATGTTTTTGCTGAGGACCCAGGTTGAGAACCCATGATGCTCTTGAAGAAGACCAAGTTTCAGAACACATGATTCTCTTGCAGGGGACCCAGGTTCAGAACACGTGATGCTCTTGCAGAGGATCCAGGGTCAGAACTCATGATGCTCTTGCAGGGGACCCAGTATCAAAAGGCATGATGCTCTTGCAGAAGACCCAGGTTCAGAATACATGTTGCTTTTGCAGGTGCCCTGGGTTCAGAACTTATGACGCTCTGGCAGAAGACCCTGTTCAAAATGAATAATGCTCTTGAAGAGGACCCAGGTTAGGAATGCATGATGGTCTTGCCGAGGACCCAGTTTCAAATGCATAATGCTCTTACAGAGTACACAGGTTCAGAATGCATGATGCTCTTTCAGAGAACCCAGGTTCAAATGCATGATGCTCTTGAAGAGGACCCAGTTTCAGAACTCACCATGCCCATGCAGAGGATCCCAGTTCAGAATGCATGATTATCTTTCAGAGGACCCATGTTCAGAATGCATGATGCTCTTGCAGGGGCCACCATTTATGAAAGCGTTATTCTCTTGCTGAGGACCCAGGTTAAGAACACGTGATGCTCTTGCAGGGGTCCTAATTTCTGACCGCATGGTGCTAATGCAGAGGACCCAGATTCAGAACGAATGATGCTCTTGAAGGGAACAAGGTTCAGAAAGCATGATGCTATTGCAGAGGACCGAGGTACAAATGCATGATGCTCTTGTAGAGGACCCTGGTTATGAACTCACCATGCCCATGCAGAAGACCCCGGTTCAGAATGCATGATTATTTTGCAGAGGACCAAGATTAGAAAGAATGATGCTCTTGCAGGGGACCCTGGTTCAGAATGCATGAAGCTCTTGCGGGAGACCCAGCTTCCGAATGCATGGGGCTCTTGCAGGCTAGCCAGGTTCAGAATGCATGACACTCTTTCAGAGGACCAAGGTTCAGAATGCATGATGTTCTTTCAGAGGACCCAGGTTCAGAACGCTGGATGCTCTTGCAGGGGACCACGTTTCTGAACACATGATGCTCTATCTGAGGACCCAGGTTCAGAACGAATAATGCTCTTGCAAGGGACTCAGGTTCCAAATGCATGATGCTCTTGCAGTGTAACCAGGTTCAGAATGAATGCTGCTCTTGCAGGGTAGCCACGATCAGAACGCATGACTCTCTTTCAGAGGACCCAGGTTCAGAACACATGATGCTCTTGCAGGGGACCCAGGTTCAGAATACATGATGCTCTTGCAGAGGATACAAGTTCAGAACCCATGAGGTGCTTGCAAGGGAACCAGGTTCAGAACTCATGATGCTCTTACAGAGGTTACAGGTTCAGAACACATGATTCTCTTGCAGGGGACCCAGGTTCAGAAGGCATAAGTCTCTTGCAGAAGAACAAGGTTCAGAACGCATGATGCTCTTGCAGGAGACAAAGTTTCAGAATGGATGAGGGTCTTCCAGGGTACCCAGGTTCCGAACGCATGATGCTGATGCATGGGACCTATGTTCCGAATGCATGATGCTCTTGCAGGGGAACCAGGTTCAGAATGCATGATGCTATTGCAGAGAACCCAAGTTCAGAACTCATGATGCTCTTGCAGGGGACCCAGGTTCAGAAAGCATGATGATCTTACAGGGGACCAAGGTTCAGAATGCATGATGCTCTTGAAGAGGACACAGGTTCAGAACGCATGATGTTCTTTCAAAGGACCCAGGTTCAGAACGCTGGATGCTCTTGCAGGGGACCACGTTTCTGAACACATGATGCTCTATCTGAGGACCCAGGTTAGAATGAATAATGTTCTTGCAAGGGACCCAGGTTCCAAATGCATGATGCTCTCGCAGGGTAACCAGGTTCAGAATGAATGCTGCTCTTGCAGGGTAGCCAGGATCAGAACACATGACTCTCTTTCAGAGAACCCAGGTTCAGAACGCATGATGCTCTTGCAGAGGATACAGGTTTAGAACACATGATTCTCTTGCAGGGGACCCAGGTTCAGAACGCATGATGTTCTTGCAGAGGATACAGGTTCAGAACCCATGAGGCGCCTGCAGGGGTACCAGGTTCAGAGTGCATGATGCCCTTACATAGGATACAGGTTCAGAACACATGATTCTCTTGCAGGGGACCCAGGTTCAGAAGGCATAATGCTCTTGCAGAAGAACAAGGTTCAGTACGCATGATGTTCTTGAAAAGGACCCAGTGTAGAATGCATGAGGCTCTTGAAGGGAATCCAGGTTCCAAATGCATGATGCTCTTGCATGGTAGCCAGGTTCAGAATGCATGATACTCTTGCAGGGGACCCAGGTTCAGAAAGTATGATGCTCTTGCAGAGTACACAGGCTCAGAACTCATGATGCTCTTGCAGTGGATTCCGGTTGAGAAAGCATGATGATCTAGCAGGGGACCAAGTTTCAGAATGCATGATGCTCTTGCAGAGGACCCAGGTTCAGAACTCATGATGCTCATTCAGGGGCCCCAGGTTCAAAACACATGATGGTTTTGCAGAAATTCCTGGTTCAGAACACATGATGATCGTGCAGGGTACCCAGGTTCTGAATGCCCTATGATCTTGCAGGTTACCAAGGTTCAGAATGCATGATGCTCTTGCAGAGGACCAAGGTTCAGAATGCATGATACTCTTGCACAAGCCCCAGGTTCAGAACGCATGATGCTCTTGCAGAGGACCAAGGTTCAGAATGCATGATACTCTTGCACAGGCCCCAGGTTCAGAACGCATGATGCTCTTGCAGAGGACCAAGGTTCAGAATGCATGATACTCTTGCACAGGCCCCAGGTTCAGAACGCATGATGCTCTTGCAGAGGACCTGGGTTTTGAATGCCTGATGCTCTTGCAGAGAACCCAGATTCAGTATTCATGATGCTCTTGCAGAAGATCCAGGTTCAGAATGCATGATAGTCATGCAGAGGACCCAGGTTCTGAACGCATGATGCTGATGCATGGGACCCAGGTTCAGAATGCATAATGCTCTTGCAGGGGACCCAGGTTGAGAACGCATGACTCTCTTGCAGAGAACTCAGGTTCAAATCTCATGATGCTCTTTCAAGGGATTCAGGTTCAGAAAGCATGATGATCTTGCAGGATACTAAGGTTCTGAATGCATAAAGCTCCCAGGTTGAGAATGCATGAAGCTCTTGTATCGGACATGGGTTCAGAATGAATGATGCACTTGCAGGAGACCCAGGTTCAGATAGCATGATGCTCTTGTAGGGGACCTGGGTTCAGAAAGCATGATGCTCTTGCAGAGGACCCAGCTTCAGAATGCATGATGCTCTTGCAGACTACCCAGTTAAGAACACATGATGCTCTTGCAGATGACCCAGGTACAGAACTCATGATGCCCTTGCAGAAAACACAGGATCATAATGCATTATGATCTTGCTGAGGACCCAGGTTCAGAAAGAATGATGTTATTGCAGGGGACCCAGGTTCAGAAAGAATGATGCTCTTGCAGGAAACACAGGTTCAGAACACATGATGCTCTTGCAGGGGACTCCTTTTCTGAATGCATGGTGCTCTTGCTGATGACAGAGGTTCAGAACACATGAAGCTCTTGCATGGTACCCAGGTTCAGAACTCATGGAGCTCTTGCAGCATAATCAGGTTCAGAAC
>PVIU01018911.1:0-37818 GCA_004026605.1 Ondatra zibethicus
GCATGTATTATCTTTTTGAGAACCGAGTCTTTTTGAATGCACTCCTTCCTAGGCCGGGAGGGATGGGGGTGGGCCTTGGACTTCCAACAGGGCAGGGCACCATGCCCTCTTTCAAGGAAGAAGGGGGAGGGAGGAGGGGTGGGGGGGTAGTGGGAGGGGATCGGGAGAAGGGGAAGAAAGGAAAAAAAATTTATTTCTTTAATTATGTTCTTGAATGGAAAAAATAAAACAAAACAATGTATGGAAAAAAACAACAAAAAACACGAAAAAAAAAAAAAGAAGGTGGGACACCAGGAACTGATGAGTGCCGCCCACTTGGGGGCGCTGTGACACCACACTGTGGCAGACAGCCCTACAAGGGCCCATGAAAGCAGGTGCAAAAGGACCCTTGGCTGCCTGCTCAGGAGCAGGACCCAGTCAATCAGAGACCTCTCAGTTCAGGGAAGGGTAAGAGAGTCAGGGCCCTAGTATGCACTAAAGAGTGAATTCCATGTTCCTTCATGGGCAGTGGAGGATAAAGACATAAAGAAGGCACGGGCAGGGAACTGTGGTCCGGCCAGGCACAGTAGTTAGGAGGGGGAAAGTTAATATGGAAGGAAACTTGGCATGATACGGATACGGGGGAGTGGAGCTGAACCTGACTTCGGTTTGGGGATCCTACCTCTCAGAGTTAAATCTGTCTTGCCATAGGTTGCACTGCACAGCGTGTCTTGCAAGGAGAGGAATCAGAGCATGGTGTACACCCCTATCAGGAGACTATAGCTTTAAACCTCCACATACTGCCCGCACGAGCCCCTGACCCTGAGCAAGGTGGTACTTAAGGTTTTTGATGCTACCATGGGTTAAAAGCTGCTCTGCTGCGTGACCCTTTGTTTACTGGGAGCAGGTGAGTCATGGGAACAGCTTGGAAGGTTTTGCCCTGTGTTATTAATACCTTAAACACAAGCCAGCCAATGAGGGCCCCAGCAAACTCTGTCAGTGAATTCCAGAGTCATACAAACCCCAAAACATCTTATCAAAGCCAAAGGACAGCAATGACAAAAACAATGTCATTTTTATGTGTGAGATTATGCTAGGAAGGGATGGCTTTGTCTTGGCTATGACTGAACAACTGTCATGTAGAAACTTGTCTTTATCCTCTCAATTTGATCTGGGCTTCAGGCTCAGGTGCTGTTTTTCTCAACTAGAGGAGTCCTGAGCACAGATGTGGGACCACTCATGGGCTTGTTGGATTTCAGATCCATGGTTTGATTGTGATTATAGCATCAAACACTGGTGATATTTCCTCCTTCAGTGTCTGTATCTTTTTTTATTCAGCCCCATAGATGCCAAGTGATGCTCAAGGAGACCATCTCAAAGCAACTGAGAAGAATCTGAAACAATGACTCCTATGGACCCAGTCAGGGTCTTTGGTCAAAAATCACCAAGAACCTAATGTCTATTAAACAAATTTTAAAGTCTATCTGAATGTGAGCTTTTTGCCCAAAATACAGGATTTTGAAGTTCTCTAGTGAGAAATTCATGACAGCATTCTAAACAATGTAAAATTACCCACAGAACATGCCTATTAAAAACACAACACTTGTCCTGGCCCTGGAATCTGCCATCTCTCCCAGGTCCTTCTCACATCTTCACCTCTGTCTTTGCTACTGACAATAAGTTTTTCTTATTATTTTCATTCATGTTTTTCCCTCAT
Organism: Ondatra zibethicus; assembly: GCA_004026605.1. Classification (NCBI taxonomy): domain Eukaryota; kingdom Metazoa; phylum Chordata; class Mammalia; order Rodentia; family Cricetidae; genus Ondatra; species Ondatra zibethicus. Next base: position 1,697 of record PVIU01018911.1, read on the forward strand.
ATTCTTTTATAATGATTCTCTGACAGCCATTTCCAAAAATGGGATTTTGAGACAACATGTGACAGGTGAACAGGTGTTTGCCATGAGGTGATCTGTTATGCTGGATGTCCATCATAGTCCATGAAGAGAGACCAGTCACCCGCATGGTGTGATTCCTGATGTGGTATCGCTTGGAGCCTGTGAAAAAGATTCATTGGTTTATATATAAAGATGGCCTGGATACAGTTAGCAGGTCTCTGTCATAAACTGACAGGAAACAGCAAATAATTTCTTTAAGGATGATGGGTTTCCCTCTCAGGTTTAAAAACTGGACAGGAGAGAGATTTACTGCAGGTAGAGAATGCTAATACAATTGTGGTTAATTAAGTAAACAGAAAGGGGTATGTGAGATACATGAGCCCAAACCACCAGGAAACTACAAAGGTGTTCCCTATCATCCTGTGTTTGTTTGTTTGTTTGCTCCCTATAATTCTAGACCAGTGTATTAATGAGGAATTATATCTCAATGGCAAAAAATAATATGCATGGAATCACAGGCTACCTTGCCAAAAAAAAATGTCAAGAGGCATTTGACTTCTCCTTAGCTTTTCATTACAATTGACTTCTCCCTAGCTTTTCATGGGCTTTTATTTTGGAGATGATTCTCTGAGGAAGGGGTGTGGCCCTGGTGACTAGAAGCCACTGGTGCCCAGGTAGGGAGACTGAGAACTCGGAGTCATTTGCTTCAGAGCCCGATTCTTTTCTGCAGCACAGCGATTCGGCGGTCCCTCTGCTCTGCTGAATCGAGGCCATGAAGCTTGGTTTACTATACGGTGCCGCATTTTGTTTCCTGCAGGCAGGTGAGTTCTGTGCACGGCTCAGTGTGCATTTTAAGGTACGGAGACAAAACCCTTCTGTCATTGTGAGAGCAGTCACTTCTCTTTGTCCACAGGTCCAGTGAGTGCTGGAATTAATCAGACTCCCAAATCGATGCTCATGAAGACAGGGCAACATGTGACAATGAAATGTACTCAGGATATGAAACATGACTCCATGTTCTGGTACCGACAGGATTCAGGGCTGGGGCTGAGGCTAATCTACTACTCGTATGATGTTGGCATCACTGACAAAGGAGATGTCCCTGAGGGGTACAATGTTTCCAGATCAAACACAGAGGATTTCTTCCTTACTCTGGAGTCAGCCTCCCCCTCCCAGACATCTGTGTACTTCTGTGCCAGCAGTTATACCACAGAGCTGTGTACCTGCCTCCTCTCTGCACATAAAGATACATGCAGAGAAGAGGCACCTGTCCCTGGAACTCAATGACATGTTGGAATTCTCAGTGCTGGAAAGTAGGAGCTCTGAGTGTTTGGGCAGAACAAACCTGGGCCTGCAAACCTCAGTCTATGATGAGGGCTATCCTCTGGCAATTTTGGACCACACCTTGGACTTAATGCTCTCTACTCTTCCTATTTTTCTTCTTCTGATGCTTTAATTCTGACTTTGACTTGAGTCTAAGTATTCCTGGATGGAAAGTGGTTTGTAATTTATGTAAGGAGATGCAAAAACTCCCTGTTTTCCTTGACACAACATAATGCATTCTCCCTCTCACGTCATAGGAAAGTGATGATTAAACAGTTGCTCAGTAGACTGGGAAACTAACAACAGAAACACCTCAGATTGTGCTTTGCTCTACCAGAGATGAAGCCTAACTCTGAGCAAGCATATGTCTTTGATTAGTGGGCTATGTTGATGCCGTACAGGAAGGTGGTGGCACATTCTCTAGCCCCAGTAGCTAGAGTAGGATAAAGGCTTCTTTCAGTGATTGCATCCCAAGACTTGTGATTTTCCCACAAGGGATTTAGATCGATCCGAGACCCATTCCCAGAATGCCGTTCTTAGAGTCTTCTTTCATTGAAACCATTTATGACACCAAAACATCTACTAAATTTCCACCACAGTAATAATACAGAACCAGGTAGGTATCATGGGAAGATGGCATTTAACACAGATCTTCTAGATGTGAGAAGAGCTGAGAAAGAGCTAGACTGAAAGGTAGACATTGGAGGCAACTGGCAGCCACAGCCCTTGGCTTTCTGATGTAGAGCACAGGATGGAGTTTCAAGGAGGAAGGTTTAGGGTCTGCCCAGACACTCTGGGTAGGAATTTTGAACTGAAACTGATAGTACCTTGAACAAGAATTGAAGAAACCAATGGACACTCACTCTTGAAACTCTGTTACAACCTCTGTTCAATTGACCATTGATGCTCAACATTTGGGAAGATATTTAAGTTCGGAATATAGAAGCAAAGCATCCTTTTGGTCTGTAAACACCATTAGTCTATGTACCACCTCACTGCTTGACTACAGTGACCTTCCTAGTACAACTGTACAGTGGCGGCTATTTTATTTTTTCTAAATTATGCACAAATGCTTCATTACCAAGTATAATCTGAGAATGACTGCAGCCTAGCTAAGTTGATTTAACACCATCTAGCACAAGATGTCTTCTCCTGGACTGAGACACTACATCTGTCTCAATCCTGCTTTGGTTTCTAGGCTCCTCTTCTGAATGAACCTCTTTTCAAGTGAACTGTGCCTATTACTAAAATGTTTCTGTTCTAGGTATTGCTTTCATGACTGTGGCAGAAGTCCTCTTTCTACTCACTCATAGCTTTATCTCTTGCTTCTATCTTTTTCTCGAGCTCCCATAATGCTGGAATCTCACACTACAGGATCAACTCATGATTAATGTGACTGATTAATCCATTCAAAGAAGAGCAGTTGAATTCAAAATAAGAATATTCACTCTATGACAAGGAAGTTGGTTGGGATTAGGTGGTAAACAGAGTAGTTTTGTTCTGTTGTCTTAGTCTGACCAATGTAGCATTTGTTTTTGATATCTGAGTGCTTTTTAAACTTCCCAGTATCCAGTCTGGGGTTCAGAATACATAAGAATTAATAAATTTGCATAGGAACATTTACTTACTAAACAAGACTGGATGCATTTGTGTGTGCAACCCAGTTTGTCATTCAGCATAGGAATTTCTTATCAACACATGGCCTGCTCTTTAATATAAATGTGTGTTAAATCTAGAAATACAGTTCAAGCATCCAGGTTATTTCTGAAACTTTAGAATACAGGAATGAAGAGAGCAAGTATTCAAAGATATATAGACATCATAACCATGGTAACTCTTATGAAGGAGAACATTTAATTGGGGTGGCTTACGGTTTCAGAGGTTTAGTCCATTAGCATCATGGTGGGACATGGTGTCATGTAGGCAGATATGGTGCTGGTGCTGGAGAAGGAGCTGAAAGATGCATATCTTGATCCACAGGAAACAGGAAGTGAACTGTGACACAGTGTAGCTTGAGCATAGGAGACACAAAGTTCACCCCTACAGTGACACACTTCCTCCAACAAGACAACACCTACTCCAACAAGGTCACCCCTCCTAATAGTGCCACTCTGATGTGGGATTCCTCTCTGTATGCTCTGAATATGTTTTATTACCATTAGTTAATAAGGAAACTGTCAATGGCTTAGCAGAGTAAATCCAGGCAGAAAATCTGAACAGAGATATAGAGAGAAAATAGGCAGAGCCAGAGAGACTCCACATATCTACTGAAGGATCCAGAACCTTTTTGGTAAGCCACAACCTTGTGGCAATACATATATTAATATAAATGGATTAATTCAAGATGCAAGAATTAGCTGGCTAGAAATTTGCCCAAGTAACTGGCCAAACAGTGTTGTAATTAATATAATTTCTGTGTGATTATTTGGGTCTGGGAATCCAGGAAATGAATGAACAGTCTCTGCCTACACCACTCCATTTGGGAGCCATTTTTTTTCAAACCACCACATTTATATATATGCATATATATTTGCTTTAATGCAAAATAGAATTCAAACCTATAGATACCTGTCTTCTTTTCTTTTCAAAGGATATGACAGCTCAGGCACATTGAGGATAAAAATGAAGACCCATTCATTGATTTTTGTTTTAGAAGAAATGTATAAAAGTTTAGTCAGTCACCCATGTACTGACAATGTAATTTGTGTGTTTTTGATACCAGAAGTGAAGTCACCTTGGGAACTGCCACATGGGGAGAAGGGTCACCACAATCTTCCTCTGCTCCTACTCACTAGGACCCAGATTCACTGAGCCTCCATCCTGTGCTGACTCTGTCATGGGCATTAGGGTCTTCTGTTGGGTGATCTTCTATCTCCTGCGGACAGGTAAGTCATTAGAACATCAACCACTTTCACTCTGTGTGTGTGTGTGTGTGTGTGTGTGTGTGTGTGTGTGTGTGTGCTTAATAACTCTTACCACAACCATTTTCTTTATTCTGTTCACAACTTATGTTTTCACAGACCTCACTAATGCTGGAGTTTCCCAATCTCCCTTGTACAGAATTATAAGGAGGGGACAAGATGTAGCCCTTGAGTGTGATCCAGTTTCTGGCCACAGAGGTCTTTACTGGTACCGAGAGAACCTGGGGCAATTTCCAGTGTTCATGGTGGATGAGCTTTTGTCAGACAAATCTGGGATGCCGAATGATCGGCTCTCTGCAGTGAGGCCTGAGGGCTCCTTCTCCACTCTGAAGATCCAGGCTACAGATGAAGAGGACTCAGGCATCTACCTCAGTGCCAGCAGCTTAGCCACAGCATGGCACAGGCGTTTCCTTCCCGCTCACAAACCTCTGGCTTCATTCTTCTCACAGTGTGTAGAGTTCTTAGGCAGATTCAAGCATCACTTGTTCTTTATACAAAGTCATCATCAGGAAATTCACTAAACACTGGCTGTTAATATGGCTGAGAGAAATAATTGAGACCGGTTCCATTTTAGAAGTCTCCAGAGGCAGTTGGGTGATACAGCGCAATGACCAGATATCTTAGCGTTGGCTTTCCGACCACTGTAGCCAGTCATCGACAGAATCTTGATGTTGCTATTCATATACAAGCTTGCGTCACATATGGTGTCCATGACTCCTCACCTGAAGTTGGTTGATTATTGTGGTACCTGAAATTCCTGCAGCCGTGTCTTTCTCCAGTTGCATCTTCTACTTTAGCCACATTAGACAACTTAGGTTATATAGTATGAAATTTGTCTTATGTTTTAATTAAAAATCTTTGCTACATTTAATGGCAGTTACTTGGCAAACACACACACACACACACACTAGGAATAAGACTTCACTTTGTCTGAATATTGTTGCAGAATATGTGAAGATGTGTCTCTGTCTTTCCTTACCTGCTTAAGGCACCTTCTGATTGGTTTAATAAAGAGCTGGGAAGCCAGTAGCTAGGCAGAAGAGGATGGTGGGACTTCTGGGCAGAGAGAGGAACTCTGGGAAGAATCTGAGGCATGGAAATTTGCCAGTGAGATGTGGAGAAAGTCAGACATACAGTATGGAAGAACTAAGGAGCCATGGGGCTGAACATAGATAAATATAAATGGGTTAATTTAAGTTTTGAAATGTTGTTGGGGACAAGTCTAAGCTAAGCACAAGCTTTTATACTGAAAACACAAGTCTCAGTGTCATTATTTGCAAGCTGGCAGTCCAGTGATAGTCCGACTACATCATATAGTGGTTTTTTCACACTTTATTTCCATTTTCCACTACTCTTGCCATGACAGTTACACTATAGCACATTTTCTCTCACATTTCAGTGCAGTCTTAATACACTAAAGCAATAGCTGGAAATTGAATTTTTTGATTCCTGCCTAAAACTTTCAACTTGAAATAATTTCCTTGACGTGTCTAGCACAAGAAGGTGGAATTAGAAATTGGTGTCCTTATTTCTTTTGGTTTAGTTAGTATTTGCTGCTATCTATTATTTGTTAAAAATACAACTATATTGTAATACAATTATCTGTTCATCTGTAACTGAAACCAGTTTGTGTTTATGAGGCCTAAATGTGTAATGAGAATTGATAATACATCCTGGGTTTCTGCTACTCCTCAGAGACTGGAACTACCTGTCACAGAACCAGTCACCATAGGGTGCCCTTGCAAGCTGGTTAGAGGAAGTCTAGTCCCCCTAAAACTTGTTTATCAGAAATTAGGGTGACTCTGTATGCCAAATGTCTTTCCTTAAGAATGATGGCTTTGGCAAGAAATTGTCCATGTCCTGTTTTAAATATGTCACCCTCAAATATTCCATATTTTGTTTTTACTGTCTCCTGGGAGAAAATAAAGCTACAATTTGGATGGTAATTGCCTGTCCTTGGGGTGATTCAAGTAATTTCCCTCTTAACTTTGTTTTGACCTTGGCTACCTAGTCAGGGTAGCAGGTTAATCTCTAATTTATGTTCTGGTTTATACAGAACACATACCTTGGCTGGAAATACTGGTCCATCATAAAATATTTCTACTGCAGACATTGTAGGGCATGGGCTCTGAAGATTCTTTTCACATATTTTAGAGAGTTTGCTGTTTTATGTTTCATTCCATATTCTCACTGATTGGAAGAAGAATTTCTCGGGTTCGTGCTGCTTACAGCACTGGGGGAAGGTTTTTGCACTTTAATTATACCAAGACATCATTTCAACTCTTCGGCTTGGTAAGATTTACCACGCAAAATAATCAACAGTGAGCACCAGGCTGTGTAGACACCATCCATGTCTCATGATAAAGTCCCCTTTGAAGGCCTATTGTTAGCAACAAGCTTTTAGTTTAGTTGAAATGAAAGGGCAAATAATTGAATATGTGACTAGGAAACAGGTCTTATCATGAGTTATGGGATTTGAAAAAGAGGGAGACTTCCATTGGATGCAGTCAGTATTCAGGAAAAAGAAAAGGAGCCAGGAGCTGGTACACAGAAACTGAGGAAGTCCAACCATTCGGAGCAATTCTAGCTTGGTGGAGGAAGACAGACAGGAGCACATTCTGGATATAGAAATGATTCCTGGGGGCTGGCACACAAACAGCAAATAGCTAGCATCCAGCAAGCTCTCCTCACCACCACTGTCACACTAATTTGCATCCATGCAACCTTGTTTCCCATCATTCTGCTATCTCTTCTCTTCCTGCCCCTCAAATCAGTAGGTGTACATTGTATAAGTTATCCACAGACCCTCAGGTGATCGTGCCAAACCTCGATTCCACACCACCACTTCACCCAAAGTCAGTTGACTTATAAGATATCCTATATTTTTCTTATATTCCCATTTCTATTTTCATTTATCTATTTATTTGTTTGTTCATTCGTTCATCCATCAGTTTGTTTGTTTATTGTTTTTTTCAAGACAGGGCTTCCCTATATAACAGTCCTGGCTGTCCTGGCACTCACTTTGTAAACCAAGCTGGCCTTGAACTCACAGAGATCTGCCTGCCTCTGCCTCCCAAGTGCTTGGATTAAAGGCATGCACCACCATTGCCTGATCCTATTTTATTTTTTATTCACACATTTGATCTCATCTTGAAGATGATCTCCCTTGTTGCTGATCAGATTTGTGTGTGTGTGTGTGTTGTTGTTGTTTGGGCAATTTTGTTTATCTTTAATAAGAAACTTACTCTTATGCATCAAATTCTATGTCTTTATTCCTAATATTTGTACTGAGCAGCAGTTCTCACACCTTTCTTTCTTGTGAAAGAAAATTTTAAGGAAATTGTAATTGTTGTGGACCCAATAATAGAATGAAGGTGGGAGAGATGCTAAACATGAACATTTCAAGAATTCATCAGAACTTGAATTAGAGTTCAGATTAAGGTTTAAGAAAATTGATCATAAAAAATAATGTCTTATAATACCTCTGGAATTTTATCCTGCTGACCACTCAGGTATTTCCCTGCGTTCTTTGGGTGACTGCAGGGAAAATTACCTGTATTGGCCACAAGATGGCACTGAGCTCCACAGATCTCTAGGGAGACTCAGGGAAGCAGCCAAGGATGGAAGCTAAGATATTTTCGGTTACTACTTTGCATACAGCTATCCAAATGGTGGGAGGACGTCTCCAAACTTTAATGCAACTCACAGTTGGAGGTTTTGGGCAGGGCAGCCTTGATACCAAGACAGGTGCTGACAACGGACAAACTCCTCAGCGGAGAAAGGGAAACCGCTGGATAGTGGTTTACCTTCATTTCCTGGTATCGCTGCCAAACTCACTTTTCCTGCTGGCTTTGCTGAGCAAGAGAGCTCTGCTGGGGAGGTGTCAAGAGAGAGGTGACATCAGAGGCTCAGCCATCAACCCCAAGGAGAGGAGGCTCAGAATTCTTGTCCTCAGTCCTAAGACCACAGCATTTACTTGGCGTAATCCCTTCTCACTGTAACCTGCCATGATCCCCACATTGTTCTGTGTGACTCTTTGCCTGCTAAGAGCTGGTGAGTTCTGTGTTTTGTTGGGAAGTCTACCATCGCTTGCAGTGTTCTGACTTCAAGTCTTTCCTTCCCCCACACCGCACATGTTATTTCTTATTTTGTCTTATGCTTCTTTCTCCAAACAGTCCTAACAGATGCTGGAATCACTCAGACACCTAGATACTGGATCACTCAGACAGGAAGAAAGATGACCCTGGAATGTTCTCAGAATATGAACCACTATTGGATGTTCTGGTATCGACAAGATGCGAGAGAGGGATTGAAGCTGATCTATTACTCAGGAAGTGTTGGCAGCACTACCAAAGGAGATGTTCCCGAAGGGTACAGTGTCTCCAGAAACAAGAGCGAGCTTTTCCCCCTGACATTAGGCTCAGCCAGGCCCAGCCAGACCTCCACGTACTTCTGTGCCAGTAGTGAACACAGCATTGCACTTGCAGGTGCTGCCAGCACAATAAGGACAAACACAAAGTTAAGATGGTCCCTCCTTCCTCAGCCCCTCCCCCAATCAAAGGAAAGGTCCGATCTTCCTGAAACTCCTCCCAGCAATGGAATTTCAGCCAGAATGACCTTGTACTGCATGAATCTTAGCGAGAGCTGAGGGCCATTATGTGTGTAAATGCAAATGATATTGGATATTACCTTGTCCAATGAGGAGTCCTCTAGTAACTGAGTAGAAGGAATAGTAGCTTCCAATGTAACATTTGAATTTTGTTTTCTTTGCAAAAGAGAAAAACAATGTAGGAAGTATCTGAGCACTCTGAACTTTTCAAAGCATCTGGGATTCTCCAGATTTAACACTAGTACATATTGTCACCTTGGCCTTGATTCCATCAAGTCTACCGTGATTCCTCTGCAGAAAACAGTATTATGATAAGTTAAAAATATACATGTCTACAAACCCAAAGGAAAACATTAATAGATGTACCAAACAATAGTCTTAGATGTGAAGGTGGTCAAGCTGGAGAATTATTGAAGAAAGAATAAACTAGGACCCATGGAGGCAGGACAATGATTTTAGTCTTAATCCAATAAATCCAGATAGGAAACTAATACTTGATTTCCTTGTCTTGGATTAAAATATGTGAAGACTTCTGTTGGAGGAGGCCACTTGTTGGTTCTTGGCCACCTGACTAGCTTAGACATGAAATAATCACACAGACACTGTATTAATTAAATCACTGCTTGTCCCATTAGCTCTAGCTTCCTGTTGGCTAACTCTTATATTAAATTAACCCACTTTTATTAAGCTGTATATTGCCATGTGGCTGTGGCTTACCAGGTAAAATTCCCAGTGTCTGTCTCTGGAGGCTCCATGGCTTCTCTCTGACTCTGTCCTTCTTCCTCCCAGTATTCAGCCTCGCTTTCCCTGCCTAGTTCTGTTCTGCCTTGCCATAGGGTCAAAGCAGTTCTTTATTAATCAGTGGTTATTATTGCATACAGAGGGAAATCCCACATCAGACTTCAATGTTTTTCTTTGTGACTTTTGAGTAAGCACTCTTCTCCAAGCTTGCATCATTCCTTATCTGGTGTAGGAGGTTCTTCTGTCTATGTGTTGCTTTCATTGGTTGAATAAAGAAACTGCCTTGGCCTTTTGATAGGGCAGCACTTAGGTAGGCAGAGTAGACAGAACTGAATGCTTGGGAAGAAGGGCAGAGAGAGAGTTGCCATGGAGTCACCAGAGTCAGACATGCTGAATCTTTCCTGGTAAGCCACGACCTCATGGTAAACACAGATTAATAGACATGGGTTAGATCAAGATGTGAGAGTTGGCCAAGAAGAGGCTAGGTATAATGGGCTAGGCAGTAATTTAATTAATACAATTCCTGTGTGATTATTTTGGGGGTTAAGCTAGCCGGGCACCAGGAACACGGCCCGTGCCTCTTACAACACTTATCACCTACAGGCAGGAGTCCACACCCTGGGAGCAAGGTCTGTATTTTGGAATCTGTGAGTTTCAAAGCCATGAGATCCATAGATCAACTTTATAGAAAGTGCAAACCCATGTGTCTGTACTGTGCCCACATGGATGCTGCTCACCAAGGAACCTGCAGATGAAGAGAGGGTTGGTCTGTTTGCCTTGCAAAACACTCAGTTTTACAACTAGCAGTGTACTGACAGAGGAGACTTACAGATTTACAACTATGCCATTTACAGCCATTTAGGAATAATTCCAGCAACCTTTGAATTGTGTTTACATTTTTGTTTGTATTCAGCTTTCACCCAGCAATCAATCCTTAGCTCTTCCTAGCCAAACTTGTCAATCCAGTTTACTTTGATTTCAGGCCTGGTTGTCTATATTTAAGTCATGAAAACACTTCTCATATTCTCAAAATTTTGTGTAAATATGTGTTCAGGGATTTACTTTTGTCTTATGGATTTGAAATTGCACTAAGTAGAACAAAAACACATATTTGTATGGGATTCCTATATTCTATGGAATTTTAAAAATTCTCTCTTAAATAATACTTTATTTTATAAAGGGAAATAAATGTTCAAACTAATCCATGACTGACTGGTAAAACTCACATACCAGTTTCATTACAACTAAAGAGAAAATGAAGATTTGCTCATCCCTCTTCCAACCAAATTTTCTTGGAGAGGTGAAGATAATTTGATTTATTTCACCACTGTTTGATTTTTATCTATTTTTAAACCTCTTAGAAATGAAATTATATCTATTTTTATTAGCAGGACTACGAGTATCATGTGAGGGAGAGATTTAGCCAGGCTTATCTAGGAAGAGCTAAGGATTGATTGCTGGGTGAAAGCTGAGTACAAACAAAAATGTAAATACAACTCAAAGGTTGCTGAAATTGTTCATAAATAGCTATAAATGGCATGATTTGTAAATCTGTAAGTTATTACTCCTTACGTTTCTTCAAAATTAACATCTTTAACTATATTCATTTTGTGTTCATATGTAGTTTATTTGGTCTGATTCTGCATAATACTCCAGTTTGTATTACATTGTAATGTGTTTACCTTTTCATGGAAATATATCCAGGATATCCCAGTTCTCATCTGTTTGTGGCACTGCAGCTTCTTAGAACTCTAATGCACCATTCTTTTTGAATGTACATCTATTTCACTTGAGTACAGATGTCAGAGTAGGATTATTGACTCATAAGTCATATGCATATTTAAACTGATTAAAAACATTTGAAAATTTTTCGAAGTGGTTTTCTGAATTATAATTATGAAACCTTGGCAGTCTCTGGTTCCACATTCTCATCAGTATTTAGTGTTCTGAGACCTGTTAGCTACCCGATAGATTAGTGATGGTCTCTCCCTCAACATGATGCTCTGAACTGTGTTGGCTACCCATTAGATTAGTGATGCTCCCTCCCTCACATGGTGCTCTGAACCACATTAACTACTCATTAGATTAGTGATGGTCCCTCCCTCACACAGCTCTAAGTCCTGTTAATTACCCATTAGTTTAGTGATGGTCCCTCCCTCAACATGGTGCTCTGAGTTCTTATTTACCCGTTACATTAGTGTTGGCCTCTCATTCACATTTCTCTGTTGAGTGATGATATTTACTCCATCTTGTGTTTAATTATGTATAGGTGTGTGTTTACATGAAGATATGTGCACAAGAGTCCAGGTGCCTCTGGAGTCGACAAGACAGTGTCAAATTTCCTGAAGATCAAGTTATAGGTTGCTGTAAACCATTCAATATAGGTTCTGAGAACCAAACTGGGGTCCTGTACGAGGCTGGTACATATTCTAAATTCCTGAGCCATCTCTTCAGCCCACAATATTTTCTCTTTTAGCATATTGGCTGTGTGTGTGTGTTGGGTACGTGGAACCTTCAAGTCGACCATGAATGACATTCCTCAGTAAGCCATCTACCTTGTTTTATGAGACCTTCACTGGCCTGGAAGGTGTGATAAGGCTAGGCTGGGAGCTGTAATGATCTTCTTGTCTCTCCTCCCTACAATGCAGGGTGGGGGAAGGTGGGGGGCTGGGAGAGGGTGGTGATGTAGGAGGTCTTTCTGTATTTCTGTTGCTTTCATTGGTTAAATAAAAAGACTGCCTTGGCCTTTTGATAGGGCAACCCTTAGGTGGACGGAGTAAACAAAACGAAATACTGGGGGAGAGAAGGCAGTGTGATAGATGCCATGCTTCTCCGGCCCAAGATGGACACTGGTTAAACTCATGCCGGTAAGCCACAACTCAAGTGGTAATACACATTAATGAAGATGGGTTAAAATAATATGTGAGAGTTAGCCAATAAGGGATTGGAGATAATGGGCCAGGCAGTACTTCAATAAATATAGTTTCTGTGTAATTATTTTGGACATAAAGCTAACGGGGTGCCTGGAATGCAGCCCTCTCCTCCTTACTACAGGGGGGATGGGGAGGGTACAGCCATTGGTGGTTTTACATGGATACTGGGGATTTGATCTCTCTTCTGTTCATAACTATTCTTTCTTTTCCTTAGGGCCCAGCTTGGGGCACATCTCTGAGGGTGGGAGGCCGTCCATTTAAGAGGACATTTTTATGCAGTGTCACAGTTTCCATTTATAAGAAGCAAATGTGGTTTCCCCCAGACCTCCCTACTGGGAGGAAGTAGCTTATTAATGAATCCCTTTGGAGTCTGTGGCCCCAAGCCATAGTGTTTATTTTCACATTGCAGAGTTCTTAGCATTTCTACTGGCTCACTTAGCAATGCTAATTGCGAACAGCTAGAACTTTGCTTACTGCTAATTGCAGAACAGTAGAAACCTTATTACTTCTAATTGCAGAATGTTAGAGCACTTTTCACTTTTTTCAAAGGAGAAAAATACATTCTCCAATGATAATTTTGCCCTTTTAGCTAGGTCTTTTAGTCAAGGTGCTGGTATAACTGAGAATGAAGAATGAAGAAGTTGTTTACAAAGACAAGGCAGGGTTACCTGAAAATATGAGGGCAAGGAAAAGCATCAGGACTTGGTGGGTGGCTCCAAAGGCAGTGGGTTTCAGTCCTCAAAGGATGGCCCATTGGGAGAAGGCTGTATATGATGTATTGTGCCATCTAAAAGAGAAAAACAGCCACTAAGCCACGTATTCTAGAAAGGAGCAAAGAACAGATCTTACAAACTAAGATCATTGGTTGTCTTAGCACCCATGATTCCCTTCAGGTCAGCCTCTGAAGGCAGGATAGTTCAAGAAGGATAAACTGAGCTCATACAGAATGTTATAATTGCAGACTTCAGGGTATAAACCATGTTTAGCCAGTTCTGAGCAATAAGCTGATAAAGTTTTAGACTGATTTGGGAGAAATCTTACTCCTGGTAATTTATTTATTTATTTAGTCATTCATTTATTTGTTTTTTTTTTTTTCAAGACAAGGTTTATCTGTAACTTTGGTGCCTGTCCTGGAACTAGCTCTTGTAGACCAGGCTGGCCTAGAACTCACAGAGACCTGCCTGTCTCTGCCTCCCAAGTGCTGGGATTAAAGGCGTGCACCACCACTGCCCGGCTCACTCCTAATAATTTATTACCATCTCAGGTTTCCTTTAGATTTGATCAGAGCAGCATGACTTGCCACTTAAGGCAAAGGTTAAGGATGCTGCTCCAGAAAGGGAAATATACAAAGACAAAAATAGAAACAAACAAACAACCAAGAACAACATGATTTGAATCCCAAATTGTAAAGATAAAATGTGGATGTCCAGGTAGAGCTGCGCGAGTAGACTTCAATCACAACTTGTTTGTTATCAGCTGATGTGTATGTGTGTAAGCTCCAGCGAAGGACTCAGCACAGAATGTGAAGAGAGAGATGGGGACTTGCATATTCTGGGTTCAGGACCACAGGAAGCCTTCTAACAATGGTATTACGGTGACATCATCTGATAAGCAGTGGATAAAGGAAAGGAATGCTGGCCAAGAACTCAACTCTTACCTCAAAGCACCAATCCTGTGCACAGAAGTAGCTACCAGTTACAGCCTGGCCATAAATTCTGACTCCATTCCTGTCTGATGTCTGATCTGGGAATAGGTTGGTCCCATATGCAAAAAGGGGAACTGCTAAACTTGCTGACGAGATCTCAAATCAGTTGCTTTGTCCTGAGAATGTACCTTCAGAATCCCTCCTGTGTTCACTATCCATCTGTTTTCCCCACAGGCCCAGGAGAATGTGAAGCTGTCCAACTCTAAGACAGTTCATCAAAGCAAGAGGATGGCATGTGTTGCTGAGATGTTCCCCTATTTCAGGATATTTCTATGTGTCTTGATATTAATAAGCCCCAAGTCAGGTCCTCCCATTCTCCTTTGAGTTTTATAGAAATGTGTGAAGAGGAAAAGGAAACGTCCCTGAGTGACTTGCAGCTCAACTGTTTTCTGACTATAGTTCTGAGCTGAATAAGAGCACTTTGGTACTCAAGGCCACAGCCCTTTATCTCTGTTGCAGCATCTTGAAACATCCTGAAAACACACCTACATTCTGTGTACAAACCTGCTTTTGCACTTACAGAGAGAACACGGTGGTTTGAATCTTTCAAGGGATGCTATCAATTTCTTCAAAGACAATTCAGTGTCCTGCTAAGCTCAGAATGGTTCGAAACAACCAACCAGGTTGTTTGGAAACACCAAGAAGTCCAAGGTCATGTGTGTGTACACCAAAGATTTCCACTACTCTGCTAGTATCTTCTTGGAGTTTGGTCACTCCTGGTTAACTTCATCTGAACAATGATCTCCCAATGTGTGTTACATTCTTAATATACATGTCCTAAAGCTTTGCAACAATCATATAAATCAAATGTTCTATGTCCTCTTTGTAGATAAGGTTCAAGGATAATAAACAAACCTTCAATGCCTCATAGTTTATGAGAACCACAGCTGGAGGAATGTTTCTCATCTAACACAGTCTTTTTTCATATTCAAGTGTTCCACTACCATCCTCTGTGTCTTGGGCAGTAAGATGAAGCCCCAGCCTTGCCCTTTTATGTCAACTGGTCAGCAGAAGACAACCCAAGGATTGACATTAGTCATTAGTGCTATGTCTTCCTGAGAAACGTTGAGGCACGTATAAATCCACATGGATTCTTAATTATCTTTTTATAATACTTGTGAGTTTTCGTACTCTGTAGCTTATGATGTACATCGGTGTGCAAGAGTTTAACACAACTGAGATTATATTTTCTTTTGTGTGTGCATCAATTGACTAATCTCCCCCTCAAATAAATGCCCAATATTTTATTAATTTATGTTAATAGGATTTAAATTATATGTTGGACAATTAAGAATAAAATTATCTAAAATATGTAAAATATAAAGAGATATTAGAATAGGAAAGAGTAGTACAGTAGAGCTACAGCCTCTTTAAAAAGGTCTCTTGGGTTTGAAAACCTGACATGCATGCAGAGAGATAGATGTAGGGTGCATAAAACAGGACTCTCTGTAGAGAAGAGCATGTGGCTAAAAATCTAGGATAGTAAATTTAATAGAGTTCTAGAGAGTGGAGTCAGGGCAGAAGGCAAGTACATTGAAATTACATACTGACTCTGTTGAGCAGGAACTAGTCTCTTAATACACAAACTAACAAAATACTTTCTCCATTACCTGTTCTTCCTCAGACCTATCATAGACAGCAGGATCTTTTCTCATATGGCTGTCTGGGCCCCCTAAAACCAGTTTTCAGGATCATCCAGCCTTTTCTTGCATATAAAATATTGAAGTCCCTCCTTGTTTAGTGTCTATAAAGTCAATTCCCCTCCATCAGAGACTCCACAGAGGCTAGAATGACCCAGACCACAAGATACATGAGAAAGAGACCGAGACAGAAAGTGATACTGCAAATTCTGTGATTGCTGCTCATGGCTATAGGAGTCAACAGAAGCTGAAATTGAACTAAACCTCATCCGTAACAGCATTATAGATGAGAAATTACTGCTGGGTCTCTGACTTCCTGTCAAATTCAGAGATTTCACCTGAATAATGGCCAGTGCCCAATAGACCTCTTTATCTCCTTATTTCCACAGTCATTCTATAGTCACCATCACCTCCTCTGCACACAAGCTCAGAAAGAAAAAATACCCAAAGGGGGGTGGAAACATTGCAAGTCTTATCTTTATGAGGCTATGCGATAGTTAATTTTCTGTTGGTTTGATAAAAAAGAAACATAACCAAGGCAACTTACAGAAAGAAAGGATTTATTTGACGTAGAGTTCCAGAGGAAAAAGAGTCCATCATGATTGAGAACCATGGCAGCAAGCAACAGAATGAATGGGTAGAACAGAGGTTGAGGGCTCCCCTCTTGAACTACAAGCTGCATGTAGAGAGCGCACTGCCATGGCAAAAGGCTTTGAAACCTCAAAGTCACCCCCAGGGATATACCCCCTGGCGAGGCCACGCCTCCTAAACTTATCCAAATAGCATCATCGACTAAAGACCAAGTATTCACATATGAGTCTATGGAACATATTCAATTCAAATTACGTTAGTCCACGAGTCAGTCAAAGGAAAGAAATATGCCATAGTAAATTCTCCAACTTCCTGGGCTTGGGTCCTAGAGCTTGGTGCAGTCCTTTGTGTGCAAAACTGCTCTTTGCCAGGTTCTTCCCCAGCACTGTGATGTCAATGAATGTACTCTTTGCTTCTATATCTCTCTGTGCAACTCTTTCATTTGAGCTACCTCAGCTGGCCAAAGAGCAGAAAGACTTTTTTGAAAATGCATAATACAGACATCAAATCTCTATTCTATTTTTCCATTGGTTCTTTATGATTTCAACATCCACACTTTAAGTTCATCTCAGTCTTAGCTTTGCTCTGTGAATCTTTCTTCCCTCAACTCCTTGTACTCTCATTTCATTTCAAACAAGGACACTTCTGTTCAGATCATTGCTTTTCTGAACTTCTCTTCTCCCAACAAAAGGCTCTGCCTCTTCCAATCTCCATTCTCTCTGTCAACAAGTGCCCCCTTAAGGAAATGTTCCTTTAACCATTTGATTAGGCCATGTCCCCTCATATGGCAGACTCTCATTGTGACTTAGCACAGTCACTGTGTTACATGGACTTGTTGACCAACAGAAGTTTTGTTTTGTTCTCTGGTCTGAAAAGCTCATCTTTGTAAGAACTGTGCCTTGCTCTATTTTTATTTCCTGTTCCAAGAGCAGTTCTAGGTACTAGTGACTAATATTTGAACAAAGAATTATAAAGAAAACATGTTTATATTCCCATTTGGCTATTCCAGAAGTACAGGCATTTTACCTTGGAATTTCTATCCCTTTTTTTTAAAGATTCATTTATTTTTATTAAGTATACAGTGGTCTGCCTGCATATGTCCCTGCAGGCCAGAAGAGGGCACCATATCTCAGTACAGATGGTTGTGAGCCACCATGTGGTTGCTGGGAATTGAACTCAGGACCTTTGGAAGTGTAGCCAGTGCTCTTAACCTCTAAGCCATCTCTCCAGCCCCAAATTTCTATCCCTTTATCTCATGGAAACATCCTAGGAAAGAAGAGAAATCTCTGTTGTACCTGGATAGCACTTCTTTCTGCAAGTCAGAGTTCCATATCCCCTTTCTACCATCCTGGGCTTGTTTCCTCTTTCATTCTCTGTCCCCCATAAGCTATCTAGATGTTGAAGCCTTCCAGAGATAGGATAGTAATTGTTTAGTAGGATGAATATCAACACTAGAATTAAAAAAATATTGGAGAAAATAGATAGCTTCTCTAATATCACACTATTTTCTTGAGATGATTTCTCTGGATGACTATGAGGATGGGAGGCCTGATACTGTCCCTCATAGATGTGCATTTTGGGGTGTTTGGATGCCCAAGACAGGACTGTGTTTCATCTGCTTCCTTATCTCAACTCCTGCCGTGGTACAATGTACTGATCAGAGCTCTGGGCTTATTTCTTCTCCTTTGCAGTTATGAAGGGCCATTTATGACAGGAGAGAGTCTACTTATAGGATGGAAGTAGCACACACTCTTGTAAAACCATGAAAATCATTTGGGGTTAAGATGATCACTTGGTGCAGACCAAGGGTAAATTAAACCACAAGCGTTGTCTGAATGATTCATATTCAGTCCCTAAAGTCTCATATAATTTATCTTCCTGAGGCAGAGAAGACCAAAAATAGATGACTTATTTCAGAATCAAACCTTAAATGATTTCTTCCTTGGGGACAATATCTCTTCCCACCCACCTGCTGAATCGGCACTTGAGAAAGTTGTGACCTACTGATGAACTCTGGAATAATATTGTGGTTGACCTGACTTGAATTATAAGCAAAACTGAATCTAGAATCTGAGAGATGTTTAAAAACTAAATTAATAAAAGATTATATAAAGAACTTGATTTAGATTTAAAACTGTAGGCACTAGATGGTGCTCATGTACTTTTTCTTTTAAATTCAGAATTATTCAAACTCTTTGAGAATGAGGCGTGGGAGTCTGACATTCTTGTGGTAATCAGCCTTTCAGAGGTTGAAGCCAAATTAGCTGTAATCAGCAAAAATAAACAAACTTATCAAGCATATCAAATTCTTTGCTGATCCGCCCCCAGTCAGAGGCCAACCATGTCAAGAGAAACTTGTGCCCTTTCATGCGTTACAATTAAACCTCAGTTCATTAAAGAAACGAGCCTCTTTAGTTGTCCCATAGCTAGAGATTTTCTGAGATTTTCCTATTTAGAAATTACAAACTATACCACCTTATGAAAAATATAAATGTCATGATTTTATGTGGCTAAAATAAATTTTAATATAAAATTCAATGATGTATAAATATAATGCTAATATCCTTGTACTTGTTGATCCAATCCTACCTTTTATTAATAAGCAATTTTACCACTTCAGTGTTTTGTGACTATCTCTTTTCTCTATAAGCATGTATCTTTGTATACTAGCTACATATGTACATTTTTCCTTACCTATTTTGATATATATAGTCTAATGTATTTCTAATCTTATATATTTATATTAGAAAGAGAGACAGACAGACACACACACATACACTGAGAGAGAGCGTTTAATTTATTAACTGTTTCCTCTTCTATAATGGGAAGACATGTATAATTCTGTCATAATTATCTTAACATCATTGCTGAATGATTTTTTTTAAGTTCTGCCAGATTTTTCTTCAACTCTCTGAAGAACTTCTTTGTTCTTGAAGCTTTTCCTGTCTTCAGCATCTAGCTGATGAACTCAGTTCTTCTGTCGTTCATAGTTCTAGTGTATCTAAGAGTCCCAGTAATACCCTTCCCATCATATGGCAAGAAGGGAGGAAGAGACAGAGATGCAGCCCTCTGAAACCCAACTTAGTGTCTCAGTTAATGCTTTCAGAGTGTCATGAATGGGAGCTACCTTTGCTTTGTTAAAAGACTGATTTCTGTATTCAGACTGAATAAATGATAGCCCCCAATGATCAGTGACAGCCTGGTTACTTCTTCATCTAGTGGCACCATAGGAATCATATTGTCACTGGAGTGGAAGAAGGAGAAGCCAGAGACTATTTTGGGTTCTCAGTCTTCAGAACAGGAACTGTAAATAGAGGGTGCCATGTACCCCTCTCCATGGGGAGGTAAGCTAGCTTGATACTGGCAGTGGGTAGGAAGGGATTGCATGTGTTTTTTCCTCATCCTGCCTTGAGAGCTTGTATTTGAAAAAAACTACTTCTGTTCTTAGATGTAGAAGAGATACAAAGGTGGCCAGTGTAAGAAAGGAGCTTTGTGAAGAGTCCCCATTAAAATTAAAATGGGAAAGTGGGAATGGAAACTTGGTAGCTTCTCTCCCCTTCCCCGTCGTGTATGTATGTATTATATATTTGTGTAGATATCTGGCTGACCCCGACCAGCGGAATGAACAGCCAGACTCAGGATTCTTCCCGATCACGCTTTATTGGAGAGCACTCGGTTGAGGAAAAAACGAGAGGCAAGAGAGCCTCTAGGTTGAAGGGAGAGCGGAGGCGAGAGAGGGAGAGGTCTAACATGGCGGCTGCTTATATAGGGAGATATGACGCAACTCGTGCCTTGATTGGCTGCTAAGTCCCGCTGGCACCAGAATTCTCGGGATTGGCTAGGGACACTTCAGGTTATTTGCGCATGCGGGAGACGCCTGGACGCTGAGTCCTGAAGCATTGCCAAATATGGAATTTGTTTACCTCCAAACTGCGAGGATGCAAGCGTATGGCTCCCTGCATAGATATGTCTACACACGTATACATATTTTCCTAGTTTGCTTTCTATTTCAGTGATAAAGAACCATGACTAAAGTAATTTGAGGA
This sequence comes from Ondatra zibethicus, assembly GCA_004026605.1. NCBI lineage: Eukaryota > Metazoa > Chordata > Mammalia > Rodentia > Cricetidae > Ondatra > Ondatra zibethicus. Next base: position 22,224 of record PVIU01018911.1, read on the forward strand.
AGAAAGAATTTATTTGGTTTACAGGTTACAGTCCTGTAAATGAGAGGAAAAGGTCAGGGCAGGAAGTCAAGGCAAGAACCTAGGGGTAGGAAGCAGAGTCCATAGAAGAACACCGCTCACTGCCTTGTTACCCCTGCCTTTTTCTTCCTCTTCTGTTCAACTCAAAGTTACTTGCCCAGGGATGTCACCACCCTCAGTAAGCCGGGCTCTCCAATATCAATCATAATCAAAAAATTGACCAAAAGGTTTGCTTACAGACTAATCTGATGGAAACATTTACTCATTTGAGGTTCCCTCAATCTGGGTAATTATAGTTTTTGTCAAGTTTACAAAAAAAACAAAACAACAACAACAACAAAAACTAACCAGCACACGCGCGTGCGCGCGCGCGCGCACACACACACACACACACACACACACGAAATATCTTCTTTGCTTAGGTGAGAAGGAAGCACAGGGATGAAGAGAAAAAGAGAGGCAGTTGAGAACTCAATAAAGAGACCTCAGGACTCCCAAGACCACTAAGTTATTTGAAGTCTGTGACATAACCTTCTCTTTTATCCAGCAGTTCAGTTTAATGGCTCAAGTATAGACACATACCTGGGAAAGGTATTTCTGCAGAAATCCAGGGCAATTAGAACCAGTAATAGCCAGTTAGAAGCTTATTTTCCAAAGTGCATCTGGAAATGGAAGCAATACTGTTCTTTTGAACTTTCCAAGTTAATATCTACAGTTCGACACTTTCATTGCAAGGCAGGAGGCTATGGCCTCGGTAGTGGTGGATGTGAGGCAGGAAGTAAAGATGGCTATCTATGCTCTACCATCCTGTGTGTGACATAGAGTTTTCTGAAAACTAGCTCCCACTTTCTTTTACCTTCTGTCATCCAAACGCAACCTTTCCATCGTTATAGAGCTGTGAAGATGAGAATCAGGAGGACTCAAATCCCCCTTCTGCTTCCTCAGTACTCAGAGGAATCATCTTGATGGTGGAAAATAGGGCCCACTGACATCGAAGTGGTGGTGGTAAGCTCAGAAAATGAACACATAGAAAATCCTGGAGAAGGCACACCAGTGGAACTTCAAGCTAGTCTCTTCCCAGAAGATGGTGGGAATGGTTCACCTTCAGTTTTGATGGGGGTGGTACACTACAGCTAAAATCAATTTGATTCTTGCAATTAACAGTGTTCAGAATATCAGACATTGTGAGTGATCCCCTCTAGAGAGTATAGAGTTATTTAACATTGGACTGGTAGGGAATCTCTTCCAGTGATGGTTATTCTGTTCACTGGAGACGTAGGATATGTTCCTGAGTACAGAAAGGGAAAAGTCCTAAAGAACAAAATGATAGGAGGTAGGAGGAAATGATAGGGCCAAGAGATGAATGTTTCAGATATGTTTGTGTCATGAAAGTTTGACGACATCAGAATGAAAGTCTTTTCACATCTAGATAAAATAGGATCCAGGGTGTTAGAAAGGGCGTAGACTAATGCCTGCCTGTCTGAGATAAGCACTTTTCAGAAAAACTTCTGAAGGCTTCAAAGAGAATTCTCTGTCTCCACCCACTCCGTGCTGTACACACCTCCCACATATGCACAGATTTCGATCCCAAAGTTTATCTATAGCATTCTGTAAGATGGCAACAATTCAGGCACGATTCTGAACAGAACATTTGCCCAGCAACAACCCTTACCACTCCGACATTGGGGTTCCAAGATCAATAAACTTTGTATTAAGGTGGCTAATGTAATTTCCTTCCTTTATGCCTTTGAAAACTTCCCTTTGTCTCAACCCCCTTGAATAATACCCATAATTTATAACAGTTTTATATTCCTCTTTCAACACTTCCATTGGAAGATGAATATAAAAACATTCTAACATTATCAGATAAATGTTATTCTTTTGAAAACATATCTCTGACTGTTTAGATTGGCCACATGTTCAGGGTGAAACCACGGGTTAACCTGAGCTCCTAGGGAGTGAAAACTGACCTAAAATCCAGGAGACACATGGTATAGAGCAATTGATCAAAGATGCAGAGTTTCCTGGGAAAAAGAGAGGTAACATATGCTGCTAGATTCGTGCAGCAAGAACATGGTTTGCAGCACTGTATCTGTGATGCATGTCAACAGTTAAGGCTAAGACTGTCACTACTGAAGGTGTTTTTGGATCTGTGGATACCTGGAGACAATGCGATACCTGGAAACAACGGGTTTTGCCATTCACTGACAATCTGCATCTTCACTCTCATTTCTACACAACAAAGCTTGGAAAACACTAGCAAAGCTGCATGACTCTTCTGCGAAGTCAGCCTAACTTCATCTTTGACTCCATTGCTGTGTAGAAAGCAGTGCACACAACGATGGACTGAGCAGAACTGAACCACCCTTAGGAAGACTTGGGAATGATGTCATGAATAGGAACAGCATCACAGATATACATGGACCAGAATCTGAGGCTCAAAGCTCTTAGCTTTGCCCCTGCAGCACTGAGACACCCTCTAACTTTTCAAACCTTCCCCCAGGGCAAGTCTTCCTCTTGGGTACATCTTTGTCTCTTATGGTCATGTGGATATTGGATATACTTTTGTCATTTCTTCTCTGAGTGCACCATACCTTATGATAGGAGCCTTGTATATCAAAATCCAAGGGTTCTGGACTAAAAACAAGACTCCTCTAAGAGATTTTTAAGAAAGTCAGCTTCCTCTATTTAACTACACTTTGTGTCTTAGGGAGAAATAACAGTAGAAACCCTTGGGAAAATCTCAGAACATACAACTGCTGAACTTCCTTTTGTCTCCACTCGAGCCAGAATACTGACACAGCACAGGCCCCTGACACCTTTCTTGTCCAGACCTCTTGAAAACAGATGATAAAGAACAACAGGAATGAACCTTCAAATGGCAGCATCTACGAGCAATAGCACAAACTGGGACCATGCAGGAAATTGACAAGTTAGTGGCAGGGAACGCCTGAAGTTGAAGGCATCTTCATTCTCTAAGATGATCCTGCTCTGTAAACAGGCCAAGGACTCCCTGAAAAAGGGGTTCAGTAGGGTGCCCCCAGAACAGCAGCAGACTGTGCTAGGCCATCTCTGCTCTTTAAACTATTGCCGATGGTTCTTTATCATCTTTTTAAACCAAATCTAGCTTGTCTATATTTAGACAAGGGTTATAATTATTGTTCCTCACATGAAGGGTTGTATCGATGAAGTTTCATGACATGAGTCAAACTAGCAATAGTAGCAAACTATTTATTATGTATAATTCAGATTTTGAAGAAAATCAACAATGATCCATTTTTATTGTCCTCTTAGAGTGTTAGGGCAGAAGGTTCTGATTACTCTGAAATTAAGGTGTGTTTTCAGAGCTAATTCCAGGACAGCCAAGACTACACAAAAAAACCCTTTCTTGAAAAAAATGGGGAAAAAAATGTAAGGTGTGTTTTGAAAGCAAAGTTTTGGAGCATCTTTTAAAAACATTGCTGAAAACCAAAACTAAGAGGTACCATACTAAAGGGTTAAGGACCAAAAGCATCATGGAAGTAAAAAGATTAATGGGTGAAATTTTTAACCCTCAAAAATTAACTGAAGATTGCAACTTGAGTTGGTGTCTGTCAGAGGCAGAATTCTGTCTCTTGCTGTTCTGAATTAATTCAGTCTGCTTTTGGGATAAGGATTTAGTAATATTTTCATCCAGTCTTGAACAACCAGTACTCCCTCCCAGGATGAAATAGGAAAAGGTGAATTCAGGAACAAGGCCAAAAATAAGGCATCTCTGATGGAGGATGGAAGTCAGTATTCAGATCTCTGGTGTGAGGTGCTGTTGAAATATCCAGGTGACAACAGCCAACTGACTAGGTATAAAGAATAGAGTGAGCCAAGTAGGGTGCAGAGGACAGCCAATTGTGTTTTTAGAATCAGTATGTGTTAAAAGTAAACTGAAGTTTAGCATTTTTCTGAAATCCTTACCATTCCATTTTCATCTTATAGTGTTTCTTATGATAAATAACAGTACTTTCCTTCTACTCTCCAGGAGAGATTGACACATCTTAGACTCTCTTGTACCCTATGTTTAATATTAAATAGTCCTGAGGTTCAGTGATGCCACTGTGAGAACTGTCATGTGGGCACAAGGCATGCCCCTCCTACTCTCTGCTGACAGTTGCCATTCTCAGCTGATCCTGCCAATGGACTCCAGGCTCTTATGCTATGTGGCTTTTTGTGTCCTGGGGACAGGTGAGTCCTCAGAATGCCATGTAATTACACTCTGTCCTCCTCTATCTCACTCCGTGTGTGTATGCACACATATACATGTGTGTGTGACAGAAATATATATTTTCTCCATTTCTGTCTCCACAGATCACACCAAGGCTGCAGTCTCCCAGTCTCCCACTCACAGTATCATCAAAAAGGGACAGAATGTATCTTTCAGGTGCGATCCAATTTCAGGTCACACCCGCCTTTTCTGGTATCAGCAGAAATCGGGGCAAGGCCCAGAGTTTCTGACCTATTTCCAGAATGAAGTCGCACCGGACAAATCAGGGCTGCCTGGTGATCGCTTCTCTGCAGAGAGGCCTGATGGATCCTACTCTGTTCAGAAGATCCAGCCCGTGAAGCAGGAGGACTCAGCAGTGTACCTCTGTGCCAGCAGCTTAGCCACAGCAGAGCACAGTCACCTCCTCCCTGCTCACGAACCTCAGAGGCCACTCCCTCTTCACTGCTGCCCTAAACCCTGCTAAGCCCCAAACAATGTCTTGACTCTTCCCTCAAAAAGAGCAAAAGAAAAAAAAAGAGCAAAAGAATGTGGAGTTTCAGGGGTTCTTCTGGGGAGGGAGGTCAGGAAATGACCTTTGGGTTGTGGGACAAGTGATGCTGAGTCCTGGTAAATTTGGATTATCACTCCCTCGTATTCTTGAGATATTTCAGATCAGTAACTGGGATACAACACCGGAACCTAGCCTCAAGGATAGTGACACATAGATACAAATAGACCCAAACACTAAATACAGAATTGCATTGTATTTACAAACAATTCCACCCCGAGTGCCACTAGCTCAGACCTACATTATACCAAGCAGTGGCCTGGCCAGAATAAAGCGGTGTCAAGGCCAGTCTTAAAACGATTAGGACCTAAATAATTTCTATAAAAGTTAGTAACAAAAAGCAACAGTCTCCCAGAACAGTATCAGTTAAACTTTACCCATATACTACTTTTTATTTCTTTCAACAACCCTGCACTCATTCCAGTTTATTTTTACTGCCAGTTAGCTGTTTCAAAAGTACACTCAATCCCACATGAGTCTGGGAGCCAACAATTCTATTAGTTTAAGATAACATAATTAAATATGAGGAGCTGGCTGCAAATAGCTAAAGACTCTTATCTTAGAGTAAGATGTTTTCATTAATTTGCCTCTCCTCAAAAATACAAATTAACCTGATTGTATCTGTGTTTGCATTTCAAACATAGAGATGAATGGCGGGTGTTATTTGCCAGAAATGTTTCCTGCTATCATTAAATTAAGGTAAGAGCCTATTAAAGTCTTAATATCATTGTTTTCATTACCTTTGATTTAAAAAGTTTTAGACTTAAGTTATGTAGCACGCAAAATCACTTTCAAACATCCTTACTTTCAATGCAACCATGTTAATAAAATTACTGCACACAATAGCACTTTTGTACCAAGTAATAGCACCTGTGTTAAGGTACTGACTCGATCTTCTATCAGTTTGTGATTGACAAGTCATTTAATGCAGTAAGCCTCATTTTCTCATGTATATAAAGAGCAATTGTTATAGCTCATAGATTGTTGAGACATGTATTAGGATAATAATCATGACTGTCCTTTGGAAATTATAAAATGGGGATAGTATCATCACCCTCATTATTGAAAAGTAAGCATTCCACCCATTCTAAAGAGATCGAGAAAGCTCTATTATGATCCTTTTTCTCTTAAATCTTCCATTTGCATTTTAGTCTCTCCCTCCATTTCTCAGGATATATGGTGAAATTCTCAACATATGGTCTATGCAAAATGTTAATGGGTTTGATTGATTTAAAGGATCCTTCAGCCAAGCATGTTTGTAAAACTCTTAGTTATGTGTAAATAAATAGATTTCTTTAATGTAGAAAAACAGAAAGTCAAATTTAGCTTGATTTCATAAAATACAACCGCACTTGGAAAGCTGTTGAAGACAACAGAATTCAAGATGACCCAACAGCAGTTCTGAAGCAGTTCCATCAGTCTCCAGGCTCCGCTGAGGCATGGGAGCTTGCATCAGACACTGGTGCTCTCTTTCTTCTTCCAGTATTACTCAGTTGTTCATCTTTTCATTGTGTATGTGTTTGTGTGTGTGTGTGTGTGTATGTTCTTCTATGTTTGCCTGGATATGTGTGTGTGGTTGTGTGTGTATTTATATGTTTCTGTTAATATGTGTATTTGCTTGTGTGTGTCTGTCTGTCTGTCTGTCTCTCTGCCTGTATATTTGTGAAAGCCAAACGTCAGCCTTATTATTTCTTTGGTGCTATTTTTTTCTGAGACAAGGTCTCGTCAATGAGACCTGGATGTTCTAGTAGGCTAGGCTGGCCAGCCAGCCATAGATTTGCTCGACTTTGCTACCTGAGCACTTGGATTACAAACCTGTCATTGAGACAATAAACTAAACTTCATTTTTTAAACATTAGTATTTTAATTACATATATTTATGAAATACAGTGCATGTGTGTGCACACATACACGCACACACACATGATATAACGATCAAATAAGTTAGTATTTCCATCTCCTTAAGCATTTAAAAATGACTTCTGGTGATGTATATATCCTGAGTTGATTTACATATTAATGCACAATACACATATCATATATATATATATATGACTTTCAAAGGCTTCTTTATGCAGTTCTGTCTGTTCTGTAACTCACTGTGTAGACCAGACTGACCTCAGACTCACATAGATACATCTGCCTCTGCCTCCTGAGTGCTGGGATTAAAGGCATGTGTCAACATTGCCCAGTTAACAATGTATATTTTGACAAATAAAAGTTTTTAATTCAAAGTTATTCAATTGTTCCTTTTTAAATTTTTATTGTATATTTTTATCTGCTATCCAAAGCAATCATTCTTTCATATATATCTTTTTATAAAATTTCAAACTTTTACATTTTAATTTGCAATGCAGCTACAATTACTCTCTCTATATAAGAAAGGTCACTGTATAATTTTCTACATAGTTATGCAATTTATCCTGTGGTATTTGCTAAGGGATAACATTTACTTCCTTCACTAGTGAAGAAAATCACATTTATCATAAAGCAATAGTTTCCTATGCTTTGATAATTTTTTCTGGGTCTGTATTCTGTTATATTGCTCTGTTACCAGATCCTTCAAGTATCCACTCTGTCATTTATTAGAATATTATAATAGACCTTTTATCTGTTAGTCTACTTCCCCAAGCTTTTTTTAATCATAGGTTAATAACCACTCTAGACAGAATTTTTTCACATATATGTTATATTTACAAAAATGTTTATATATACATCACAAATATGACAATATTTCATATATATCTGCAAGGAGCAATAATTTATCTGTTGAGAATTTCCTTGATTTTTGTTTCTCAGTGATGTAAGCAATTGTATAATAAATCTATGAGTGTAATAAGAACTAGCATCCTCAAACATCAAATATACAGTTTGGCATCCAATAAAAGGTTACAGTTTTGCAAAGAGGGAAAAAAATGGGACTAATCACTAGCAGAGAAATCATTCACTAGAAACCAAATTATTTCTGACAAATTGGATGACATTGACACTAAAAAGTATAACTGCAGCAATACCTTAACCAGTTTATAGAGATGAGGGAGGCATGCAAAGATTGAAGTAAAAGTTGGCAGTGTCTGTGATGAGAAACAGCTGACTGTAATTACTAGTAGATTGGGTGTTCCAGAAGAATGGATTGATAAATGTGAAGATAATATTCTTAAGAAACATAAAGAAAATAAGGACAATGTGTAAGTAAGCTGAGTATAATCTCAAATAGTGAAAGATGTAACTGGGAATTCCATTGTAAATTTTTCATATGTCAACTTCTTTAAAGACTAGCTAGATGTCTACAACAACAATTCCAACTTTCTACTCTTCTCAGCTTTCTCTTCCTTGGATTGGTCTATTTTCCCAAGCGCTCACTAGGCTCCTTCACTGACAGCATCCCCAGTCAGCCTGTCACAAAAATTCCTCTGGACTAAAGAGTATTTTGCCCAGGTTACTTCTTCCAAGTTCACCTGGCATCTAATGACTAGTGAGTGTCTACACTGTGATATGACTTAGAATTTACTCTTTTTTGAATGATTTCCCTCACCAGCTCAGATAAAACTTGGTATTTTCGTGGGTAAATTGAAACTGGCAACTACTCATCAACTCGTGATGTTTTCTAGCCTACCCCCCCCCATGCCTGATTTTGGGAGCTTCTGCTACAGCCAGTAGAGGTACAGCTCACTGACTACACACCAGGTCACTAGAGGGCACTGCAGATCCACCAAGTGAGCTGCGGACAGTGCTTAAGAAGGTGGATGCAGAGGTGTAATATGGAGCCCACAGTAGGGTGTTGGCTGTGGAACCATAAACAGTGCAGGCTCAGTAGGTGCAGGGTGAGGGTCAGGTAATCAATCATCTTTTCTCACTGAGAATCATCACAGCAAGCAATGACCTGCAGTCTTCGCAATCCAAAACACCTGGAGCTAGGAAAATAGAAGGAAGCAACTGCCTCAGAGAAAGGATGAAAAGGATTTCCCCACACCCAGACAGTTTTTCTCAGCATAGTCAACACCCCCATTCCACTATGCAGGCTGAGCCAAAAGGGGGAAGAGCTAAACCAGCAGAGTATGCCCAAGGGTACAGAGGACCTATGGGAGTCAACGAGATCACTGAGCTCAGAAGCTGACATCACAGGCAAGGAGGTGAAAGGAAGGAGGAGCTGACCCCTGCTCTCACCAGGGAGAGCAGCAGCTGAGTAAAAGGATGTGTGGCACTGCCCTCCCTGCCTCTGCCTGGAGTCCCAGCCTGCTCTGCTGTGTCACTGTCTTTCTCCTGGGAACAAGTGAGTCCTGAGCCCTGGGGGGGACTGCTCCTGAGCTCCTCTACTGCTGCTGCTTCCATGCACTCTTTCTCTAGATGCTCACTCCTGTCTCCTGCCTCTCCAGGTTCAGCAAATCCCGGGGTCATCCAGTCTCCAAGACACATAATCAAAGCAAAGGGAGGAAGATCCATTCTGAAATGTATTCCCATCTCTGGACATGTCAGTGTGGGCTGGTACCAGCAGACTCTGGGGCAGGAACTGAAGTTCCTCATTTGGCATTATGAAAACATGGAGAGAGAGAAAGGAAACATACCCAACCGATTCTCAGTCCAGCAGTTCAGTGACTCTCACTCTGAGATGAACATGAGCACCTTGCAGCTGGAGGACTCTGCTGTGTATTTCTGTGCCAGCTCACCACAGCCTCACAGAGTGACAGGCTTTCTGTCCTTTAACCTTCTTGCTCTTGCTAGTTTTGTACTAGAGAGGGGCAGAGATGATACACAACCTTAGCCAGGGCCCAGAAATGCTTCTAGATCTTTGTTAATCCCCTCACTATTTCCCTGATCCCATACAGAATGGTCTTAAAACTGGGCTGGGCCCCAACCCTCCAGGTGTTTTCAAATCTCCACAAGTCCTTCCAGCTCCTAGACAGTGGTAGGAAACCCTACTCTGTGCTTGGATGTGGTCATAACCAATATATTTTAAAACAAGTATAGACATTAATATATCCATTTTGTAGATGAAGAGTTCTATACATCAATAGGAATCAGTAGCTTATAATATTTCCCAACATTTTATGTTTGAGAATATCAACACAATGATTAAAATTTGCAGCTCCTTGACTTCTAACTCAAAGTTCTTAATTTACTTGGTGCTTCCCATTTTGGGTCAAAAAATGTAACAGTTCACTATCTCTTATGTCTCTTATGTTATAATACTAGCTGCAGTTAGTGTGTATGTGTTGGGAGAGGCTGCAGGTTACATATGAGTAATATTAATCCAGATAAAGTTTGTATTGTCATAGGGTCAAGACTTGGTTTACATTTTTAATAATCCTAACCCAACCCTGACTAAAATCAGAGAAAGAGCACATGCATCTATAAAGAAAAAAGAGCAGCAAATGTTCTGACTTCTGTTAGTAATATTTGTATATCTATTATAAATATTGTTGCATAAAGTAATTAGGAGACTGTGCTTTCAAATCAACTTGTTACTGTAGGAAAGGGGTGTGGCGTATTAACCGTTCAGCTCAAGCATTTGTTGGAGACAGTGACATCACTACGTCACTGAGAGCCCCAGCTCTAGTTTCCAGAAACAGGGCTGGAAGACATCAGATCTTGCCTTGGTCCTGAGATGATCTTCAGGCTCTTCTGTGTGGCCTTGAGTCTCCTGTGTGCAAGTGAGTGCTGGACAGGACACAGGTGTGCTGTCCTGAACTGAATTCCCAGGTCTTTTAGCTAAGATGACATCATCAGGTTCTGTCTTCCTCTATTACAGAACACATGGAGGCTGCAGTCACCCAAAGCCCAAGAAACAAGGTGACAGCAACAGGAGGAAAGGTGGAACTGAGCTGTAACCAGACAGATAACCACAACAATATGTACTGGTATCGGCAGGACCAGGGTCATGGACTGAGGCTGATCCATTACTCATATGGTGCTGGCAACACAGAGAATGGAGATGTCCCTGATGGGTACAAGGCCACCAGACCAAACCAAGAGGACTTCTCTCTCATTCTGGAGAAGGCTTCCCCCTCTCAGACAGCTGTGTACTTCTGTGCCAGCAGTGATGCACAGCAGTGTATGGCTGCTTCCCCTCTGCACAGAAAGTAAACTAGGAAGTCAAGATGCGTGCGTGCCCCAGGAAGTCTCTGTCTCTGTAACAGTCACTGAGCTCTGACAAACTAGGGACATTTCAGCATGGGTCTCAACCTCACTGAAGTCCACTCTCACAGCTTTTCATGGCTGCTTGGCTCCCCACCCCTTGTTCTCCTTTCAGAGAGGAAGCTGAATCTTTAATTGAAGTCACAATGATTCTTTTGATATTTTCACTGCCATCATTTTCTTCCCTGTGGCCTTAGTGAGCTCCTAAGTCACTTTATTATACAACTGAGTCACTTATATGCTCTCTTTCCAGGCTTGTCTACTCTACAGGTCAGTAGCTTCTTTGTCCTATAGGACAATAGCCCATAAGGTCCCATGTCATTTTCTTCTCTCATCTCTATCATCAGTCTTTATCCAGCCTTCCCTGGTTCTTTCCCCCATAGTTAAACTTGTCTACATTCCATTACTTCTTCATATATGCTGTGCTGTTTTTAACTCTGGAGATATTTTCCTAGGACAGTTCTTCTGCACTAAGGACATGCCTTTGTCTCTTCTGGATGTCAGGAAAATGTATTTTAGGTTGGATCATTTTTCTTTTACCTTTTTAAGGTTTTAATTTAATTGCATTATTTCTTCCCTTACTTCTTCTTTTAACTCCTCACATGATTCTCCCCTCTTTCAAATTCATTGCCTCTTATTCTTTAATTAATATTTTTTTGTTTTTTGTGTGTATGATATGAATAAAAAATTAAATTCATCCCGCTGAGTCTATTTGTGGTACTCATATTTACACTTTTAGGGATATCTGCTTGTGATTGCCTAACACTATAGGAGACTCATTCTTGAGAAGACTAAGTCCCCTCTCTCTGCAGTCCTTAATTGCAAGAAGAAAACAAGCTGGAGAAATATAGTGCCAGATTTTAAGACCTATTACTCTTTTTTTTATATATCTTGATGAATTTACAAATAAAAAGAACAGATTAACTTGCATCTGTGGGTGATAATTGGGTTGACAATTGCAGAAAGTCACTCATGCATTTTATAGACTGTACAATAAGACTGAGCTTGGATCGGCACTGAGTTTGGATATTCATGTCATAGTCATCTTTCTGGTCTCATGACAGGTCTAAAATGCTAAAAGAAGAAGGTGTATTTTACCTCAGTACTTCAAAGTTTTGGTCTATGATTAATTGGACCTATGGTTTGGTGTCCTGTTTGGTGTGGCAAAACAGACTGTCAGGAAGAAAATAGCAGAGTTGTGTTGCCCATCTCTTGACAGCCAAGAAGGAAAATAAAGGAGAGAAGACATAAGAAGAGAAGAGAAGAAAAAAGAAGAGAAAAGAAAAGAAGAGAAGAGAAGAGGAGAAGATAGAAGAGGAGAGGGAGAGTGAGAAGAGGAGGGGCAGAGAGAGAGAGTGTGCATGAGAGAGATCTTTTAACTGCATTCCTCTGATGACCTACATCCTCCTACTAGGTTCTGCTTTCCATTATACATCTGTCAATAGATTAGTCAATGTTGAAATAAAAGCCTTTATGTTCTAATTTTCCTCAAAGCTCTTCCTTTGAGCATTGTGTAGACAAACAAGCCTTTAATACATGAATCTCTGGGGAATGTTTCTCACTTAAAACAAATAAGCACTATTTTGCTTTGTAATATTGCAAACCTTGTGTAATATAATTATTCAAAATAGAAAAAGTATATTTTACTTATTTATTTTTATTGAAAATAGATTCTTCTTTCGTATAGTACATCCCCACCACAGTTACCCCTCCCTCCACTCCTCCTAGCTCCCCCTCCCAGATCCAGCCCCTCTCCATTTCAGAGCAGGCTTCCAAGAGAAAACAGCCAAATAGCACAAAACAAAGAGGAGTGGAGGGAGGGAAGTTACTGTATTAGAGAAGAAGGAGAAGGAGGAGGAGTAGACAAGGCAAAAGCCCTCATATTGAGGTTGGACAAAGCAATGCAATAGGAGGAAGAGTCTCAATAGCAGACTAAAGAGTCAGAGTTATACCCACTCCCACTGTTAAGAGTACCACACAAAAAACCCCGAACCTAACAGATACTCACAGGGTACCTAGTATAGACCCATGCAGGCCCTTTGCTTGCTATTTCAATCTCTGTGATCCCATGTGAGTCTTGCTTAGTTGATTTGGTGGGATATGGTCTCCCGGTGTTGTCTATCTCACTGACCTCTTCAGTTCCCTCCTTCTCTTCTGCATAGATCCCAGATCTCAAATGGGAGGGACCCTATGGAGAACTCCAATATAGACTCTCCAAATAATGTCTGGCTGTGGGTCTGCACCCACTCCCGTCTACGGCCTGAGGAAGCTTCTGTGAGATTACTGCACAAGGCTCCCATCTATGAGTATAGCAGAATATCACTAGTAATCAGTTCATTAATTTTTATTAATAAAAAGACTTCCTAACATATACAGCAATATTCTATATATGTTATCAAGTCACAAAGGAATAAATAGGAATTACCAAAAAACATTAACATTTTTCATTGTCACTTAAAACAACCCATCAGCAGCTGAAGTGACGAGTCTTGAATTCAAACTTACCAGGTAGAAGCATTTTCTAAAGAATTACAAAGCAGAATGTGTATGGAGGTATAAACTACCAGGAACTATGTTAAACTACAGCAGACAATTACAGCCACATCAGAAAATATCGCATTGGATGCTCTCTAACAAACACCATTTTATTAGTTACCAGTGCATCTGAATTACTTGGGTTCTTTTCCTTTAAGTACATCCGTGGAGAATTCAGCTATTTATTTATTTTTCTTTTCTTTGCCACTTTGAAGATAACTTGAAGTTATCTTTGCAATTTTTATGATTGAAATGATATTCGTAGTAACAACAAATCTGATGATATTATTAAGTAAGGTATATTTGTTTACTCTCTGCATTGTGCCTAGGAAATAAATTCACAGATTAATAGGCAAAAATGCATGGAAGTTAATTGCATGTCTAAGGATATGGAATGAGAGGACATGAATATTTAAATACCTTCTGGCATCTAGAAACTTCTACTCCCTCTTCACAGACTGATGTGTAGGTGGTGCAGGAAGGTTGGGGAAGAATAAATATTTGGAGGGAAAGTGACAATGTCCTTAGGAGAATGGATGGTAGACTATGGGAAGTCTGTCTGGTGTGGTATGGGCCTCCAGTGTCTCCTCCTGTGATAATGTAATCCTGCCTGGTTGGCTAAACTCCCAGGAAGAGGCTTCCATGCTTCTTTCGGAGAATCTGTGTTTTGTCTACCAGGAGAAATTAAGAGAAAGATTTTTTTTCCACACTTGTTTTCCCCAAGCACTTTACATCAGAAGAAGCAGAAACCAAGGAAGCATACTGGACAGTCATTTTCTGAACTGTGTCACTGTTTCACTATAGATAAGCTTATGGCATTTTATGCATATCCATTGTGATGTCAAACCATCATTACTATTTCCCCCCCCAAATTTTCATCTCTATATCTTTAAACACTAACTATTCTTCCTTTTGTGCCCTGATCTTGCCTACTTTAGGAAGTCTATGCTTAGAATTATATTTTTTCCCTTTGTGTCTGATTTCTTTCACTTTACATAAGTGATACATTTTAATGTGTATAAGAACCTCACTTATTTCAATATTTCATTGTATGAAAATTTTACATTTTACCACCTACCCATCAATTTATGGATTTTTAAGTTGTGTCCATCTCTATGTTTTTTAGATACCTTTGCTAGAGCCTAAAATGAACAACAATGATCTGGTAGGAATTTCCCTGGTTTTTGTTTTTCAGGGACATAAGCACATTGAAGAATAAAGCTGTGGGTGTGAGAAAACCACGGTATCTAACACTATTGGATGTGGAATGCACAGTTTGGCATCTAAGATAAGAGTGCAGATTCGCAGAGAAGGAAGAAAATAGGACTCATCACTAGAGGAAAGATCAGTCACGAGAAACCAACTTATTTCTGACAAATTGGCTAACAGTGGCATTAAGCAGTGTAGCTGCAGCACATGCCTTGACAGGTTGGCAGAAATGAGGAGGACATGCACAGCTCCCAGACAAACTTCTAGAAGTAAAATTGTGTGGCAGTTCCGAGAAATAGCTGGCTTTTAGTAGCAGTAGATTGGATGCTCCAGGAGGAAGGATTAATGAATTTGAAGGTGATATTCATAAGGAAACCCAGAGAAAATGAGAATAAGGGATATGAGAGCTAAAGATACTCAAATGGTCAAATAGGCAAGTGGGAATTACAACATAAAATTTTAATATTTACATTTCTGCAAAGGCAAGCTAGCTGTCTATAACAGTAATTCTAACAATCTGCCTTTATTGGCCTTTTCTTCCTTAGACTGGTTTATTTTTCAAACTGCTCAGAAACTTCTCTACTGATGCCATCTGCTGTCAGGCTTTCTAGTAATTTCCTATGACCAAAGACTGTTTTCCACAAGCCTAGCCCCTTCCAAGGGCAGCTGATATCTAATGATTGGTGTATGTCTTTTGTTTCCACATTTAATTTTTTATTATTGCATTATAAATAGTACCATTCAAAATTTCCACCTCCTCCGCTCCTCCCATTTCCCTCCCGCTTCCCCACTCCCCCTCCCCTTTTCCCCTCCAGTCCTAAGAGAGGGCAGGTTACCCTGCCCTGTGGGAAGCCCAAGGCCCTCTCATCTCCATTCAGGCCTAGGAAGGTGTGAAT
>PVIU01018912.1:0-37817 GCA_004026605.1 Ondatra zibethicus
CCTTATTTACAAGTAAAAATTAAGAATATTCTTCATATAAATGCACTCCTTCCTAGGCCAGGAGGGATGGGGGTGGGCCTTGGACTTCCAACAGGGCAGGGCACCATGCCCTCTTTCAAGGAAGAAGGGGGAGGGAGGAGGGGTGGGGGGGAAGTGGGATGGGACCGGGAGAAGGGGAAGAAAGAAAAAAAAATTTTATTTCTTTAATTATGTTCTTGAATGGAAAAAATAAAACAAAACAATGTATGGAATAAATAAATAAATAAATAAATAAATAAATAAATAAATAAATAGAAAAAAAAAGAATATTCTTCATATAAAATACATTTATATCTGCCTAGCACTTCACACATACTCAGTATAGAGTAAATGCTATTAATAAGCATTGGAAGAAAATAAGATCATATACATAATGACATAAATACTACAGTTATCTTTAGGCAACAAAGAAGAATGTTCTTGTTTTTCAACCTCTGACATATACTAGGTTCCTTTCTCTGCTATAATAAGTTATAAAACAGTTTTTCCTAAATAGTTGTTTCTAAATAGTTTTCTATATTAGTTTTTCTCCATTTATAGCTTTCAATATGTTAGATTTGAAATGAAATTTGTGGGGCTAAAATCATGGTATTGACAGTGCTTTTTTTTTTGAACTCCAGAGAAGTAACTTGCATAAATCATCCAGCTCCTGGTAGTTGTTGGTGGCAATCCTTTGCTAACAGCTTCATCCCTCCAGTATCTACTTTCATCGCCATATGGCCTTTGTCTTGACTTTGGTATTCTACTCAGCCTCTTATAAGGACACTTGTGATTATATTGTACTCACCTCATATTTAAGGCTAATTCCCACTTCTCAAAGTCCTTACCTGAATCACATCTGCACAATGATTTTTTTCAGTGCAAAATAAGATGTCCTGTGATTCTTGGGGTGAGAACATGGACACATCTGATGGATATCATACTGTTTAGTAAAAATATGTCCACTCTTAATTTTAATGATCACTTGGATAGAAACAGGGGACTGTCTATTTTTATCATCCTTTTTCTTTAATAAGAGAATGTTTTTGACACATAGGACAAATCCTCAAATTTCATTATGTGGTAGCTTCACGTATATTCTCATTGAGTAACTCCAGGTGACTTTTTCAAAAGGTGATCATCTTTGCAGTGTTAAATGCTCTCAGGACTGGTTTTCATTTGTTTAGTAAAGCATTTTACTCTGTGTATTGATTATACCTGTGATCATGTGAGACAAGACATGCC
The DNA here is from genome assembly GCA_004026605.1 of Ondatra zibethicus. NCBI lineage: Eukaryota > Metazoa > Chordata > Mammalia > Rodentia > Cricetidae > Ondatra > Ondatra zibethicus. Next base: position 1,264 of record PVIU01018912.1, read on the forward strand.
GCAAATCATTTGCCAACATTTTAGGACATGGTTACTTGTGGAAACTGTGTAAAACCTCTGCCAACTATCATTTGAGGGTAGAGGCAGCAGATGCACCTAAGTATCCTATAATGTGAAAGACTGTTCTTAAGAGCAAAGAATTATCCATAAATTTTTGATGTAGCTATAGATGGAAAAAAACACTCTAGAGAGCTTTAAGAAGCACACCTTACTGAGGACTTTAATTTGAATAGTAGCTTTCAGAACACTTAGGATATTGATCTCTTTGAAAACTCCTTATATAATCCCAGTGGAGACTGAGAACTTAGAGACAATTGCCTTTGCTCCCATGCCCAGTATTGTGATTTCAAAAACTAATATTGGTGCAGATAGAGTTTTGCTGGAAAAAAAGGATAGTTTTTGTCATATTCAACAATACTCATACATCTTGAATAAGCATAAAGTCACTTCTTATCCAATTTACAGTGTTTCCTCAATGTATTGAAATTCTAACACAGAGAAATGTGATAAATGTTGGCAGATTTAATCAGCGATCTGTTAAACATATTGGTAAGAGGAACTCACAACAGAGGGCAAATTCAACCAGCTAGGGCTATGTTTGCTGCCCAGAAGAATGATGTTGGAATGCATTTGCTTTTCTTCTCTGACTTTGTCTTCTGTCTGATCCAATCTGCTGATTTCAAAGCCCCAAAATTTTCTTTGATATGAGTTTTTGTAGCCGAATTACAGTGGAGGGAATGCTGAATACCAAAAACATAAGTAAGATGATTTTTTAAAAAGTGGCAAATGAAAATTGTGTGCTGTTTTTCTTTATGTTTCCTATTCTTGTTCATGGTGCACTTACCATTTTACCTAGTCAGGTGTATCCACTTACTGGATTTTCTCCTATCACTGGCAAAGTGTTATTTGTATTGAATTTCTGAGAAATTTTTGGCAGTGTATGAAATAGTTCATTTTCTTCAATAGTTTCCAGAAACTTAAATTTTGAATTATTATGAATAGTTAACTCATATAAAACTATAGCTATCAAACACTCCTATAACTATTTTGTGTCTTATAACAATAAAGATAATGCAGACTCAATCAGGGCACATATATTTAATGGTAAATGCATGTGATTATGTTTGTTTTTCACAGTAATCCTCTGACTTGGAACCTCTTTACCTGCCTATTTTGCAAATAAAGGAAGTGAGATATGAAATATGGCAGTGATAACTATTATTACTTTATCTATTTACAACCAACAGTAAGGTTAAATTAGACTTCTTGCGTGTTTATTCTAATGTGTCTCTGTAAAAAAGCATTATCTAGGGCTAAGGATTTTCTCAGCTATATAAGAATATATTAAATGACTTTTAATATTACAGAACATAATCCTATAAATTCTAAACTTTGTGACTATAGACTCCCCCTAGGAAGGTGCCTCACAGTCACCAACCATTCCACTCCTTCATTGGAAGAGTTCTACTGCCTCAGAACAGTATTTAGTTGCTATGGCAGTTGTTGATGTTGACAGGAAAATTATTTTCTAAACATCTATGAGATTTCTGTCATTGATCTCTATTTTGTGTGTTTGAGTTGTATGTGTGTACTTGAGTGCTGTAATTTGCTTTCTAATGGCTTTAAAATGTTTTAAAAAGAATTTTGTTATTTTTACTTCATCTGCCTATGTGTGCTTGCTTGTGTCACAATGCATGTGTAGAGTTCAGGGAATCTCTTGCGAGTTGGTTTTCCCCTTTGAAACAACTAAGACCATCAGGCCTTGCAGCAACTGGCTTTACCACCAAGCTATGTCATCAGTCTTTCTGTGTCTTCAAATATTTGATCTTTGAGAATTTTATGCAATATTATTCATCACATTTACTCCCCCACAACTTCTTTCAGATCCAATTCTTCCAAACCTACTAAACTTTTTATCCGCCTTTTCCCACCCCGTAAGTGTGATTTGGGATGCCTATATATTCTTTGATGTGTAGCTTTCCACTGGATTATCATTGACTTATCAGAGACTATACTCTTAAGGAAAATTAACTCTCCCTTTCCTAGAAGCTATGAATTACTAAATATCCTTGTTAAGATGTTGAATACATAACTCTGACCATTTTATTTCTATATAAATGTTCATATGTGTTTAATATTTTTCAAAATACTGCTTAAAATTTCTTGTTAGAAATGACATTTTCTCAAGACTAATTTGAAATATTATGCCATTTAGTAACTTGCAACTGGGGAGTATAGAAGAGTGTCTACTTTTCCTCTCCATAGGAAGTCAAGCTCACAACTTTAACATTCATTGCTTGGTATAAATGAGCTCTTGGGAAAAATACTTTATCTGTGTCATGCACAAATGGATACTTAATTTTCTTACGAGACTGAAAAAGTAGTTACTTTAATCTTGAGTAGAGTAATGTCAAAATGTTAAGGATTAAATAAACTATAGTGGAGCATTTCTAGCTTAGTTAATTATTGCATTAGGAGAAAACATGGGAAAAGAGCATTTAAAAATGTCTGGAGTTAAGAGTCATTATTAAACAGTCACTTTAAAGACAATGTTTTTGTTTAATCCTTGCCAAACTTTGAAGTGTTTGTACTTCAGTATGTTGACAAAGTGGGTGAACGATGAAATAAGCATTGCCAGTCTTTGTATCAGTGCTAAGAGAATGCTTGAACTCACAACTCTGCGATAGCTTGCTGATCCTAATGTGAAATGAAGCTTCAATCCTTATCCAGTTCATTCTCATTCATAAATTTCTTCTCTCAACGTGGACTAAAACAAACAAATGCAGTGTCTCTCCATTTTACCAGTAAATTACCTTTCTATTAATTTCCTTGTACTTTTCTGCTTGTAAAAATAGATGTATTCCAGTTCTCCAACTCTGACAACTTTTCAATTGCTTTTTAATTTCACTGCCTCCTTTTGGCTTTTTTCACACTCCACCTCATTTTACATGGATGTCTTGATCTTCCCCATACTTAAATAATGATGAACCTCAAATTCTGTACTTTCAGATATGCCCTTCATATACTACCACCCAGGGCACAGAAAAGTAAACTGTTTTTGAACTAACATTTTTCTAATCATGACCGAAGGAGTCAAATAAAATAACTGGGCATTATCACAAAGACCCTTTTTAATTCTGGAGATACATGTGCCTTTTTAATTCTCAAATTATATGTGTTCTAATAGTGCCATTAATTTTTATTTTATTTTTTTTTTGATTTTTCGAGACAGGGTTTTGCTGTAGTTTTAGAGCCTGTCCTGGAACTAGCGCTTGTAGACCAGGCTGGCCTCGAACTCACAGATATCTGCCTGCCTCTGCCTCCCGAGTGCTGTGACTAAAGGTGTGTTCCACCACTGCCCAGCTTGGTGCCATTATTTTTTTATTGATTTATTGTCCCAAATACATCCATATTCAGCCACACTCTCCACTGACCCCTTTTGCCTGTCTCATAAATATTGGCAGACCTCTCTATTGAAAGTATAAAATTCCTACTAGTTTTCTGCTTTATTTCTTCTATCCTAATTTACATATTTAAGACCAGCTATGATTATAATGTTGCTATCTTCCATCACCCTACTAAACCTTTGGAAAATACCCTTAATTAAATATATGGAAAATTTAACAGGATATTCTTTAGGCTATTTAATTTATCATAACTCAAATATAATTTCATAGAATGTTTTATTATTAGTGTGAATTTTTCCATATATTTCCAATATAAAAACATGATCTCATAACTGACCTTATTTGAGTAGCCATGTTATAGTTAATCTCTACTATCACTCTCTTTTTTATTTTTTTTTTAATTTATTAGATTTAAAAACCCACCAATCCAAGTTCCCACTCCTTCCCCTCCTCCCATTCTCTCCACACACCTTCCCACCCCACCCGCCATCTAATCGTCAGAGAGGGTAAGGCACATTGCTTTGTGGAAGGTCCAAGGCCCTCCCTACTGTATCTAGGCTGAGCAAGGTATACATTCAAAGAGAACAGGATCCCAAAAAGCCAGTACATGCAGTAGGGATAATTTCTGATGCCACTGCCAGTGGCCCCTCAGTTAAGGTACTCTAGCTTAATCCCCTCAGTGTTGTAGCAAGCTCTTGGCCCTTCTTAAGTCCCCTCAGCATTGGGGCAAGCTGTGTTTCAGAGTTCCACCAAGTTTGTAGGAGGATAGGTGTGTTTGGGGGAGGGGTGTGGCTAGTCATTTGGATGGTGTCTGAATGATTTTGGGTTTGGGGAGAATCTTAGTCTCAGGAAACTCCCTGCTGGCTGGCTAGAAAATCCAACAGAGCTGGGAGAGGGGTCCAGGGTTTTGTTACACTGCGGAGGTCCTAGAGTGTGGGGTGTCCCGCTTTGTGGCTGTTCACTCACCTCTTAAGCCCCCTCAGTATTAAAGCAAATTGTGTTTCAGAGTTCCACCGAGGTATTAGGAGGATAGGCCATCTGTTACTCTCTTAAGTCTGACTCTATCTCTCTCTTTTTGTCACTACTTGGAAAACTCTTTTCTTCAACCTCAACCTATGGTTAAGAATATAATTCTGATTATTCTCTGAGAAGATGCCTTGACAATAAAGAACAAGACCCCAAGGTATTTCTTAGCATAGTATGCCATTCATACTTGAGAGGTTTTTCTCCTTGATGATTCCTAGGTCCCGTCAAGTTGATAATCATTATTTACTTTTCCTATATCCATCTTTAGAAGCTTCCTATGTTCGCTACAACAAATTATTACCAAATTTAATCCCTTTAAATAAACATCCTCTGGTTTTGGTGGAGAAATTTCTTAAGATGGGGTCTAATATAGCCAAGAATGACAGTAAATTCCTCCTAAATCTTCTAGTCTCCACCTCTCAAGTACTGGGTTATTACAAGAAAACACTTTTACTTTTACAATTTTACAGTTCAGGAGTCCAAAATAAGTCTTGTTATCTATAAATACAAATGTTAGCATACCCGTGTTTCTTCTGGAAGAGCTGAAAAAGAATTGTTTCCTCACCTTTTCTAGTTTTTAACTCGCTGGGTCATTTTTGGCACATGGTCATTCAATCATCTCTTTGGGTTCTATAAAAATATTTTCTTCCTCTGTTTCTGTTTTCTACTATCCTTCTCATAAGAGATTCCATAGTTTCTTACGATATACCTGAATGATCATCTTCCATCTCAAAATGCTTAAATTAACCATACCTCCATATTCCCTTTACTATGTAAGGTAAAATAATAATACCTTTGACTGGATAGTTTATTTTTGGTGGAGGAAATTATTCTGCTTATTAGATCAATAATTTTGCTTATTTTTATGCTAGCCCACAAACTCCCTTTCTCTGGGAATGTCTCTCTTTCACATCCTTCATAAAATTTTATTACTTTAAAAGCTCTTTCCTATGACTTTACCATACCCAACTTGAAGTGAAAGTAATAGGTTTTCCCATCTACTCCCTCATCACATCTTACTCACCATATGGCAATAGGACCAGTCTAATTAAGTAGGTAAGCATTTGTCTCCTTTATTACCTTCTTTTTGTACTGTCCTTGAAATAGCATTTTGTAAGTAGTTTATGCTCACTGTGTGTTTATTCAATAACAAATGGGAATGAGAAAAGTGAACTGCAGATAATACCAATCACATTCATTTTTTCATTCATTGTTCTTTTTATTCAGTTATCATTTCTTGGTCACTGGAAATGAAAGCTGAATAAAACATATATTGATGTTATATTATCAATTCTACTAGAATATAAAATAAGCAAATAAATAAGCATACAGTATCAAGTAGGATGCAAAACGAGCCAATGTGTATAGAAAGTTTGAACAAAGAAATATGCTAATGAACAATAGTAGACGTTAACCAAAGAGAGCATAAGTTATTTGCTTCAAATGACACAGCTGATGCATGGAAAACCAGGAATAGGAACACAGACTGACTTGATTCTCTTATCTATGGTGATGTATTCATTTTACATATGATTGAATTCTGGTGTACAAGAAGTCAAGAGATCAATGCTATCCTTAACACAGAAGAGATGAGTAAGTTTATATGAATTCATCCAGGAATTGAAGCCATTTAAAATCTATTTACTCATTGTCATGATTAGTCTTAATTGTCATTCTGGCACAGTAAAGGGTCATCTAAGAGGAGACTCCTTCTTTAGGCATTTGAATAGGTCACATTTAACTGTGCATATGTATATAAAGGATAATTTTGATTAATAATTGACAAAAGATGGATGAATCCATGCTCCGAAAGATACTTCTGGGAAGTATTTTTAAAAACTACCTAAGTATGAAACTTCTAGCGAGCCAGAGAATGAGCTAGCAAGTACCATTCCTACATTGTTCCTCCCAGGTCTCTACCTTGAGTTCTGGCTCATCTTGCCTCAATGATGGATTGTGATGCAGAAATATAAACCCAACAAACTCCATTACTTTCTCTCCCCTAAGTTGCTAAGGGTATTTTATCACACCAACAGAAAGGAAATAGAGCAGAAAATTGTAGCAAGAATGTGGGTGTTAGGACCTATCTCTTCTGCATGTATTATCTTTTTGAGAACCGAGTCTTTTTGAATGCACTCCTTCCTAGGCCAGGAGGGATGGGGGTGGGCCTTGGACTTCCAACAGGACAGGGCACCATGCCCTCTTTCAAGGAAGAAGGGGGAGGGAGGAGGGGTGGGGGGGTAGTGGGAGGGGACCGGGAGAAGGGGAAGAAAGGTAAAAATTTTATTTCTTTTATTATGTTCTTGAATGGAAAAAATAAAACAAAACAATGTGTGGAAAAAAAATTAAAAAAAAAGAATGTGGGTGTTGCCACAATGAACCTGGCCATGCAGCTTTTTATGCTTTTGGAATATTTTATTACAGGATTGTGTAAGACTTTTGCGCTTTGGGCTTTGAAAGCTATTGCGTGCTCAGAAATAACTGAGCTGCTGTGAGATCTTGGAAGATACTGGACTGTGGAGGACTGGCTTGTGAGTTTACAGATGGGAATAAGTACTTAATTACAAACGATACTAGGGACCATTTATGTGATATTTTAGTTGAGAATTTGTGTGAACTTGTCATGCTAGAGCTGAGAAACCAGCTTTGACTAATGATTGATCAGCATCATTGAGGTGAAATTTTCTGTGGATAGGAATGAGTTTCCTCGGATAATGCACACAGAAGCTGTGCTCCAAGGAAGCTATGTACCCATTTTAAGTTGGAAGCTAATCTTTGCAACACCAAAGAGACTCACATATTAGTGGTTTGGAAGGCATGAGAATTACAGGATTAAAAGGGTCATAAAAAGAATGTGATGCTTGGCACCTCGTGGCAGCGCTGAAGTCCCTGGAGAGATATCACTAGTGAAGGTGGAGAAGCCTCAGTTGTAGCAAATACATCAGAACCTTGGAGATACCAGAATCATGAGATGCCCAACAGCACCAGCAACAGATATGGAGTGGAGTCAATCTGAGCCTTTATAAGACACGTGGTGTGTTGTTGTGGATGGCAGAGATGAAGTATCTGGCTTCTCAAGCCCTTTAGAGCCCGTAAGATCATGAGTGAATCCCTGATGACAGACATTGTGCTAAATTGCTGAACATCTTTGTTTTGCTTAAGTGTGTTAGATTTATGTTATAGTTTTTAACTTTTGTAATAAAAAAGTCTATGTAAATTGTTTTTGATTTTATAGGCCCCCCAAAGTTGGGAGATTTTGTAGCGTTAAACCTTCTTTTTCTTGTTCCCAAGATCTCATGTGAATATAATATAAAAAAAAACACTCCAAGGTACAAAATCTGACATGTTTGTGGGTCACATTGACAAAGAGTGAGTATATTGTCACCTGATAGGAGAAGCCATAATTAAGGAACTACCTATATAGAGTTAGCCTGTTGCTGTGGATATGAGGGATTGTCTTTATTAGTAATTGATGTAAGGGATGCAACAAACTGTGTCCAGCACCATGCCTTGGTCAAAAAATCCTGAATATGTATACAACCTTGCTAAGCATGAACCTTTGATTGAGCCCACAAACAGCATTCTTCTATGATTTCTGCTTTCAGGTTTCTTCTCATGTTTCAGGTTGCTTCTCGTTTTTTTAAAATTATAATATCAGAAAGGCAACCAGAAAATTCAAAATATGAGCTTCAGTGAATCAAGAAGAAAAAATAAGAGTCTCAATAAATATTCATACAGTAACAACATTTTTCATGATTTCAGTTTTTATACTTCTAATGCCTCACAGTCATCTGTGATCCAAAACTATAAACTATAAAATTCCATGAATCAACAATATACAAGTTTCAAGTTGCATCTTATTCTGAGTGGTTAATGAAATATCATGCTGTCATGTTCTGTCTCACCTGAAATGTGAATAAGCCTTCTCTTCATTGTATTCATGTTGTGTATGCCACTTAGCTTTTAGCCATTTTATAGTCATTATTGTCATTATATAGACTGAGGAGGAATCACAGTACTTCATAGCAAGTAACCCTTATGTAGTAGCCTAATTGTATGCCACAATGTTTTTTACCATTCGACTCACTTTCTTTCATCAGTTGGTACTGTATCTTCCAAACAACACATCGTGTGTGAGTACAGTTCTACGAAGTATTGAGATAGAGAAGATAAAAACATGTTATAGCATATTCTATGATTTTCATCAACCTCTAACTACATCTAATTTAAATTGAAATCAATTGTAGGTATATACAGAAAGAAAAAAGTACACAAGGGTCTTTATACTATTTATGCTTTAAACATTAAATGAAGGTCTTGGAACTTATTCCCTGCCGATAAAGGAAACTATTAGATATATTTTTGTTGCTATTTCTGGGTAAGAAATTTAATTTTCCGACAGCACAGCAAGTCATGGATATCTTTGGCTGGTCATATTTAATCTATCTTTTCAGTTCAAGACACAATAAAATTTCTCAAAAGACGTTTGTAAAGATTATTATAGATTGACCAAGACTTTAAACCTATGAAACACATATAAATCTTTCTTTCCTAATACCCAATTTAAAGAGATTCAATTAAGGATCTTGATGTACAAAATTGATGCTTTCTAAACCAATTAGAACTTAAGAAATAGAATTGCAAACTAGACTGTGTGTCTCATAGAAATGAAACAGGTAAGAAGCCAGTATTTTGAGCAAGAGTAAAGGAATATGGGAGTTGCACTGGAAGGACTTGTAGTTTATAGTTGGATCCTGGAGTTTCTTGGGCAGTGTAGATTAAACTCCCACGGAAGAAAGAACTGACCGCTATTGCTAACCTGAGGGATGAAGATTTCCTGCAGTTCCAGTTAGAGCTCTCCTATTTTCATCTTATAATGAAAAAGAAAAGGAGCAGTAGATTGTGTTCCAACGACTTCTAGGGGGGGGGAAGGATCAAATGTTCGTCCAAGAGCACACACTTGGCCCTGAAGTGTCTGAATTTTACGCATCTGATATACAGCAGAGGGACTACACTTAATAATATTGTTCTATATACTTGAAATTTGCTGACAATACACTTTACAGATTTTAATACATCAGCAATGAAAGGCAACTATGTCATGTGATAGATGTGTTAACTTACTTGATTGTGGTAACCATTTCATAATGAACATGCATATCAAAACACCATGTTACACACCTTAAATATATTCAATTTGTCACTTTTGCATTTGTAAAATTAGAAAACGGATGGCATTTCAGGGGGGAGAAATATATATCAAAGGATATATTCTGTCTTTTGGCAATCCAAACAGTATGCTAATATTCTTCTTAGTAGCCTAAACAGACCTTGATAGTAAATGATGACATATATTTTTGTACCTTTCATCGACAGTGTACCTTCTATCAGTCAATATAGGCAAATGCCTTAATTTTTCCTGAAGTGTGTTTTTCAGTTTTTTGCAAGACAGTTGCAATATCACAGATCTTTAGAGACATACAGTTGATACAATTTTGTTTGTAAAGAAAATCACCGAATAAATCAGTGTGTTGCAGCAACAGATATTTTAAAATGTTTGCAATGACAGATATTTTAAAATGTTAATTTCAGTAATGTGTATTAAAATAAATTGCTAGGAAAATGAAGAGATTGTTTTCTATATTTAAAGAAAAGTAGGGTCTCTACATTTAGAGAAATTCTAAACCCTAAGTGAATATATGATCTGAAGTTATTCTGAGAAGCTTATGGAAACATAATTTGGACATTTCTGATTTTGATTTAACTTACAAAGTACAATTTATTGGAAAATGTAATATAGATCCTGTTTGTGGTATTCTTTTCTTATGAGTAATTTAGTGCCTCAAATGTATATGATAAAAAGGTACATAAGAACCAGGTACATTAGTTTATACCTGTAACCCCAATACTAGGGAGGCTGAGGCTGGAGGGTGCCATGAGTTCAAGGTCAGTCAAGGATATATGGCACAACTCTATCTATCCAGAAACAGATGTACACAAAATTCTTATAATGTATTGGTAAATATTCTAATTTATGTGTTTCTTCTTATCTTTCCTTGAAGGAACAGCCTTTAAGAACTGGAAGATGAAAGCTCCGATTCCACATTTGATTCTCTTATATGCTACTTTCACTCAGAGTCTGAAGGTTGTGACCAAAAGAGGTTCTGGTAAGAAGTGCCTCTTTTAGTCCTCATTATTTTTTTCATTTAAAGTGATTGTGACCTGTACACATATGTTATTTGTGAGAGGTTGAGAAGTGTTAATAATTCATGCTATCTAGATATCATAGAGATATGGGGATACAGTGACGAGTATTAATAGGCAATTACAAAAGTACTAGTGTGTGAAAATTAATTTGACTTATCTTGTTTTTTACCACAAATTTGGAACTTGGATAGGTGCTATAACAAAAGTTTCGATGTAGATTCTGTTAAACAATGTGAGTTTTTATGTTCTCTTACTATCTTTGTTTTATAGAACATTATTGTATATTATTTTACCTTACTTTGTCATACTATTATTTCTTTATTAGCTATGTCTATAGTGGATTCTTTTAAGGGCTATACTTCAGCTGATTTGCTGAATTACTTGGAAGGATTTAAAGTAAAAATAGTTTTATTTAAGAATAGGATGTGGCATTTACTGTAATCTTTTAGAAAGAGAAAAAGAGTAGAATGATAATGAAACACAATGGTGACTCAATTATTGTTGAAACCCAGACCATTATCAGGCACCTTTAGTGTCCAGTTGCCTCTTCATAGTTGGAGATAGGGAATCATATAACACTCAATTGAATACATACATATTAATGTGAAGTTCTTCTGTTTATAAGGTATTGATATGATTTATCATTGACATTTTCCCACTTCACATGGGATTATTCTAGTTTTGAGAATAAAGCTTTTAGGCATAAAGGAAGAATAGAGAAACTGAGCTGAGCTGCTCCAGCTACAGTGTTCTCTCTAAGGTCTTAAGAGTCAAAAACAAAGATTGAGCTGAGTCTCAAAAGGTTGTAGTGTTGTAATACCATTATTTGGCTAATATAGCATCTGCCTCATGTTGATGGGATAGTGGAAACTACCACATCTAGAGAGAGTGGACAGCACTTCCACTTTCAGGAATCACCTTCTGTAGATAAAGTTTGTGGAGAAATTGGGAAAAGATTTGTGTGTGGGTTCAGTGCAAGGTTGTTTTACTAAGCCTATTAGTGACCCTGGAACATTTTGATGATGCCACTTAGATGTCATTGCTGTGGTTGTAGGAAAAGAAAAATAGTGTTGGTGGTTTTTCCACATTATTCCATCTACTTCTGTGGATATTTTTAAATGCAAAAAAATAATAAGCTGAGATTATGATTGTTGATTAAATCATAAAATCTTTATTTTCCTGGCTATTATAGCTCATTACATAAAATATGCTTTTTTCTATTCTTTCTGCATATGTCAGATGTATGACTTTTTGAAATGCAAATGTGACCTTTTCTCATCATAAAATAGTGGTGACAGGTCTATTCTATATAAATTCTGCTTTTGTAGCAAATATTACTTTGATTTTTAATCAAAGTGGTACTTCCTGTATTTGAGAACTATGGTACAGAACTAGGAATGTGGGGCAACTAGACAATTCATATCTCTTGGTCTGGAGACGTAGACAAAGCTCAATGATTTGTTTCAAATGTAAACTCAATTTTATTGATATGAATCTATATTAGGAAAATATTATTGACAGAGTGTCCTAAATTAGACTGCAATTCTAATATATTGCACTCTTCAGTTTATGAATACAATTGTCACATACCTACTTCTCACCTCTCAAACCAAATGTGTCTTTATTTACTTATACAAAAACAACAAAGAAGGTAAGTGAAACATTTGCTTTGCTAATTCTTATCTGTAATTTAAATTGTGACTGCTTCCTCCAAATGTGTGTGTTAAGATTCATATGAAAGTTAGGTGGTTTTGGGTAATAAGTGTAAAAATTGAGATTCAATATTTTTTCGTAAACTTTCCTAGCAGCCACTCATTTTAAATATGCTTGTTACCATGTCTGCTGTCTTTGAGAGAAACAGGTATATGTAACATACTGAATAGAATCATTACCGATCTCCATAGATCAAAAAGAGGATGCTTTGGCATCTTCACCTTAAAAGATAAATGGCTCAATGTTCACACCCATCCCAACTGACAAAGCCAGAAGCACCAAGGCCCGAGAATCAGAATCAATTTTGATGTTTGATCTTGCATATTAACTAAGAGGGATGTTTATTTATATTATTCTTATTTTTTCTTTTGATTTCATGAATCTTTAGAAGGTTTGACAAACAAAATTCAAGATCTAATGCATTTCTTGTATGTTATGCTAGAATATTATTTTTACTTTACTGTGACAACAAGGAAAAGAAGTAGATACTTCAGTAATTAACAACATACAAAACATGACTAAAATAAAAATGTAATGTTGAGTTTTATGGCATGTTGATTGCATGTAATGTTTTCTTCAGACTAACACATACAGCCATTCCATAAAAATTTAGAAGGAAGTATTTGTTTCTCATTAGTAAAACTAATTGGAAAGTAATAGGAGGTCTTATATAAACAGAGGTGCATTATTTTTATTGCCTTGGCTTACACCCCTATTGCTATTAATTTAAGGAGCAAATTAAAACTAAGAAGGTATTTAAATTATTATAGCTTCCAGAATTCAAATATTCAAAATGCAAATTAATTTATCATTTAAGTAATCATTTCTGATATGTGTATGATATGAAAAGTTAAGATTGACTCTGGTCACTCAAGTAATGATCGAACATTGTGCATACCTTAAGAATTAAGAATTTTAATGGGAGCAATTGTTACTGTACAATAGATTGTTTTATGAAACAATTTTACATGTAAAATCTAAGCAATCCTTGAAGGGATATACGACTATTACTGCTACTCCTCACAAATGTGTGAAATGTCACAATTTAGTAACTAAGCATTTGAGTTTCTGTCAATTGTTGAACGTTTTTGCAAAAGCATAAAAAGCAAATGTCTCCTTTAAAAATTATTTGTGTCTCAACCAAAATACACAGTGTAGCTTAATATTCCTGTTTGACTTTCCCTTGCTTTTTTCTAGTCTATTCACCACCCTTCCTCCTCTCCTCTCCATTCTTCACTTCCCTATTTTACGTTCCTCTTCTCTTCTCCTATCCCTTCCTGGGATCCTTTTCCCTCATTTGTAAGTCCCAACTTCTCTATCTCCATGACTCTGCCCCTTCTTTTTTTTTGTGTGTGTAGATTTTCAGGGAAAAAAAACTCACATTGATGTTGCTACTGTGTCTTTGTAGAAATGATTTAATCTGCCTGTCTCGTGCATGCTAGGCAAGTGGTCTATCAAAGAAACACATTCCACATCTCCATAATTAAAAATTGTGATCCTGCCTTGTGCTAAGATTACAAGTGTACACCAACATATACAACTAGTACTTTTGAACTATAAAAAATATAATTATATTTTAAGAAAGATAAATTCCAGAATGTTTCTTTTCTAATATACAAAACAACTATAACAAATCAACCAGGGATCACTGATATATCTTTTTTGTTTTGTTTTTCAGTCAGTTGTTTTTTGTTATTTTATTAGTTCTCTGAGAATTTCATATGATGTATTTTTATCATATTTACATGTTACCCAACTCCTCCCAGATCTACTCTTCCTTTCTTGCCCACATAACTTTCTGTCCTTTTTTATTTTCTGAGATCCTATAATCATGGAAATACCTTAATAAGTGAGTGATTAAGTGAATTAGTATGTGATGTGTGGCTTAGTATTCAATAAAAATGATACAAGACCAGCACAGATAATAGTAAAAAAAAAATAGAGACATTTACTGTAGTTGACTGTGCTTCTAGACACTCATATTAATCTTAGCGCAAACCTGATCTACATAGTGAGTTCTAGGTCTATGGGGTCTATACAGAGAATCTTCATTGGAAGAGAGAGAGAAAGAAAGAGAAAAATAAAGAGAGAGAGAGAGAGGAGAAGAAAAGAAAAGAAAAAGAACAAGCCTGTTTATATGTCTTAAAAAGAGATCATTATTGTGTATTGCTTGAGACTAGTGAAGAGGAAAAGAGCAACTCAGGATAAATAACACCTAGGACATGTTAGTGGTTAAACGAAGACAAAGAAATTTTACAAACCATAAGTGTTTTTGAAGTTTTGGAATATAGTCCACAATCTGTTAGAAATAGAAGTGACTCTTCAGATATTTCTGTAATGGAATTTTACTGGACTTAATGCTGGTTTAAAGTGGTATTAGCATCTTTGTGCAGAATTTGCTTTTGATCATATTGATCAGAAATTGCCATCTTGTAGAGTATAGCTCTTGATAGACATATGTAAAGTTGAGGATATAAAAAAGTTTTCATAGTTATTAGAGCATATAGAGAGGAATAAGTGGACATGTTACATAAATCATAAAGTTCATATTTTTCTAGAGAAGATTAATGATACATAAAAATTCCCTAGAGCAGTAAGCTGGTACACAGTAAGAGGATTGCTACAGGGAGTTGATCTTCTCTTTATTCTAGGACCTGACAAGAGACACCTGTTTGTGTTAAATGATTTAGAAGAAATTCTTCCTGACAGCAAGAGGAAGGCAAGCCTCGAGAGGTTTATTAAAACCACAGTTTGGGCTCTGACAATTTCTAAACGTAAACAGTAGATAAATATTGAAAGACACAGTTTAGTTCCTAAGTATTGTTTATTTATGGGTCTTTGTTTCTTTAAGTAATAGACATTATACTACAAAACAAGTGGAATTTAACTGTATAGAAAGGAAAAAGGCATGTGGAGTACTTTTACCTCATGCCAATGTGATTTGTGTATATCAGTTCTCTTAGGCATTTCTGGAAGTCAATGAACTCAATTCTACATGATTACGAGACAACCTAGTCTCTCTTCCTTTGCCTTTTAGTACACTGACATGTGTTTATTTTTATTCATTTGCTTTTGGGATAGTTTATAAAACCAAACTTCTGAACCTTTCCTTATATTTTAAAGTTAAAAATGCAGAAAATTTATTTATTGGAACAATTATCTTATACTTTTGTACTTTTAAAAAATCAAGCTTGAAATGAGATATCATAAGCTCCATTATATATGATATAATGCCTTTAATTATAGTACATCTGACAAATATAGAATCCAGCACCTAAGCAAAAATCCATTCAGTTTCTTTTTCTAATAATTATCTATGGTATACCTTTGAATTTCACTGACAAATTAATTTTCTCTGTCAATGCAATTTTATATAATTGTTATAGATTAATGCCAAATGTGGACAGTTATGATTGTTAAAGGTCAGTTTGCATGGATAAGTTAAAAGTTAACATGTATAATACTTTCAAGATGACTCTCATGGGATGTATTATTTCAAGTTAATAAATACAGCAGAATGGCACTACATAATGATAATAAAAAGAAAAAGAATGTATTATCCTATATATGTAATGTTAAGGTGAAGGACTGAGATAGTACCAGTAATCAGTACTCTACCAATGCTTTTTTAACAGATTAGCACAGTTATGATGCTAAAGTTTTTAAACTTACATTTATTGAAGATAACTGTTCAAATCAGTTGGAATTTGGGAGATTATAGAAAAGATTCCATCCTTTTGTTTCCTTGGCCTTTGGTTGTTTTGTGGCTGCACATCACTCTGAATGTGCTTCCAGCATCACATATCTTTCTCTGACTCAGACTACCTTGACTCCTTTTCATCTTATAAGCACTTGGGATTATTATGGGTATTCTGAAACAAGCCAGGTGATCCCTCTAGTAATTAAGTCCTTAATTTAATCAAATTTGCAAAGTCCCCCTTTTTTAGGTAATCTATCATAGTCACAGGTTTTAGGGATAAGAATGGAAAGCATAGTTCCACTGATAGAATTTAGCTTACCCCAACTTGATTTCCTAATTCAAATACCTATCTTACTGAACTGGATTGAAGGCTGCTGAAAGAGCGGTCATTCAGAGACCAGACAGAAAAAATAAGTTGTACGGTTTTGCTAAATGGGCCAGAAGATCACTGAGGTCAATGCAGCAAAAAAGGAGGCATGTAGAATGAAAAGGAACAAGAAATGAAGGTCAGAGGAAAGGGAAGAAAGAGGGACTGTGAGGGAGAAAAGCAGCAATGACACTTTAAGGAGGCTTTAAAATATGGGAATACTGAAGTTACATCCTCACTCCACAAAATGCTTTCAGAAACAAACACTTTTGCTTGTGTTAGCTTGAAAAAGGTATCTGTCCTTTTCAAGGGGGATAAAAGAAAAATGGACACGAAAATGACATTCTGAGTTGCAGTCACAGCAGTGACAGTAGGGAAGACAGGAGATACCAATTTTTAAAGTTATTATCTATTGATCTTGATGATCAGTTAGATGTAGGAAGTTGGAAAGAAAGTGGCAAAAAATCATTCTGTAATGGGAGGATCATGATTTCCTCAATCATACTAGAAGTTTTAGAAGCAGAGAAGCTTGAATGAAAATTTATTTAAAGGGAACAATAAGAAGACTTTAAAAAATTACAATGGGGATAGAATGTAAAGGTATTCCATGTTCTATAAATGATTTTATATTTTATCTTGTAGGGTAAAGTTTTAGCTTAGTGTTTAATTACTTTAAATCCATTCTTTTAGAAATTTAGTATGTATAACTTAGAAGACCTACTTACTGTGATGTTTTCTGTGTATGATTGAGATGAAGCTACTTGTCTAGTTAACACAGCTTCACACATCTGTATAACTCCAACAGGAAATCTGCCTTTACACAGAAAGGAGGACACAACAGAATAGAATATTCTTTTAGACAGCTGATCCTCCCTGTGAGACAGACTGGTGGGATTTATGAGTGACCAGTGAAGAACTCAATGAAAATGATAATGAGATTTATTGAGAGCCTGGAAAGGAATAAAAAGGATTTATAAAATATGTTTCTGAAGGAGAATTAATCGTATCAGGTGGATATTTGGGATGGATTATGAACTAATTTGAAAAGATATATTAATGGTGTTGCTGACTACAGAGGGAAGGAGGGCCATTTATTCAGGCTAGGAGATGGAATTAGTTTAGTTGTAGCAGTAGGAGCCGTGACAATGAGAATATTGAGCTGATGAATTTTTGACCTAGAGTTCCTGTGGTTTCAGTGACAAATCTAATGAAGAGGGTTCCTTAGAGACCAGTTGTCTCACAGCTTGGGAGGTGAGACTTCTGAAATCAAAAGTCATACCTCTAAAGACCTGGAGCCTCATGGCAGAATACTTCTTTGGATTATCTAGATTCTGGGGGTGTCAGTTGAACTGTGCTTTGTGGATTTCACTGCACCCTTACATGGCCTTTTTCTGATTTTCTCACATAAGTGGTTTTACTATCTACTTTTGATGATTCCTAACGATTATCCTTATTGCATTAGCAAATGGACTGCGGGCTCAAGGATATCTACTCAGTTATAAGTGGCCATACCTTTTAGGATGAAGCACTTTTCATTAGACTATAAAAATCAAAGCAATAAGCATAGATTTTGTTTATCCTCATATTGAGTGCAGTGTGATAGAATAAGACCGTCTAGAGAAAACAGGAGGGAAATGAGAAGGATCAATTGACCTTGAAGAGGCTGTAAGACAAAGAACAGCCTGTCATGCAAAGTAATGAAAAGAAAGATTGAAGAGGAAAAAGGAGAATTAGGACTTTTCTAGAAACCAAGAGAGGAGAAATCTTCAAAATGAGAGGGTGATTTAAATTCTGGAGTCAAGTAAGACAGTGAAAATAAGCCACTAAATCACAATTTAGAGTAAGGTGGAGGCTGAGAGGAAATGAAGTGTGAAAGCAGTTGATGTAATGTATATATTTTTATTTCCGTTTATTATTTTGGAGTATTTCATAAAAGAAAATTGCATTTACATCATTTTCCCCTCTCTACTCTCTTTTCAACTTCTTTCATGTCCCCACAAATCTTCTCAAATTCATGTACATTTGTAAGCATCCCTTTTATACAAAATCTGTACATAAAATGCTACTTAGTTTTAAATGTTTATTCAATGATTTTGAACTTAGAATTGTTTTCCTGTTTGGTGAAAGCAAATGTAAACTTATTGGTTGTCTGTATTAATTAAAATTATTCTACTAAAATTTGTCTTTCCAGTCCAAATGTCTTTTACCCAGATTGAAGTACATGTGACGCGCAATAAACCCAAGATAGGGTAGTACTACTGTACTTAAAATCCCTTAGTTCAGAAAAACTTCTGTAGTTAATCCTCATGTTGGCTATAGCCTGTTGTCAATTTATTTCTACAGAAAACTGATATTAGCATTCCAGTTTTCGTCTACAATGATCACCCAAACACCTGTGTTCACTTATTTTTCAAGAAATGGTTTAGGTTGATCTGTAAATGTCATGAAATTTACAGCACAGGAAACAAAACCACTGGGATTTCAACCCAAATCCTATTAAGCGTTTTTGACTGGAATAAATCTTTTAATCTTTCAAATCCTTTGTTTCTCATTCATAAAGGAGTGATTTTAAGTCACAACACCATCAGGAAAATGATGGTTCATGACTTTGTTAATTTAACAAGAACCAGTAAACATTTGCAGCACAGATTCAGTGCTATACAAATGACTTCTTTTGTTCTCCCACCTATTTTATGTATTTAAAAATTGTTCAAGAGTATTGGTATAGACAGGTTTTGAAACAAACACTAGTAACTTAAATTAATTGTTGGTTACTTTTTATTTTCTGCTGTACAGTTTGTGTTACCACCGTGAACCAAAGAGTATCAGTTTAAAATGAAGGTTCAGTTAAGGAAGAATATGAATGTTTGTTACTGTTTAAAAACCCCTGTTGTAATGGTAAATTCCTTTGCCTTGATAGGCATGTTGCTTTTGCAGGCCTTTTATCCTAGCGGTAGAGATAGCAGTAGAGGCTGAAGCAAGTGGATCTCTGTGAGTTCAAAGACAACCTTGTATAAATAATGACTACCAGTCCATTGAGACACTGTGTCAAAAATTTCTTTGCAGGTTATAATGTATCTAGGTAAAAGTAACTTTGACATTTCACAATAGTAAACTGTATTTTTGTATAGTAAACCACAATACAATATTTTCTGTTTATATTTATTTATTTGATCTCGCATATACATTCTAGTTACTTCATGCTCCATGTGTGATGCAAATATTATACATGTGGACCATATTGGTAAATTAAATTCATATATGCCAAGAAAAGCTTTCCATATTGTAATGGATTCCTCATTTTTCCCTTGGAAGGTATTTCATATTAGAAAAAAATGCTTCTAGGATTATTCCAGTTTTTCTCCTAAGTATATTCTGTAAAGTAACTGGACTCTGCAATGCCATCTTGTGGTTCTGTGGCATTGATAAAGATACAGTGATAAAAACAAAAATACAAAAAGCAAATAAATGTGGGAACACTTTTACAACAAATTATTGCTCAGAAATTAATTTGATACTAACATCTTACAAATGTTCATTTTCTGCAATTTATTTAGTTTTTTCTACACGATTCATACTGTAGTTTATTTGAACTTTACTGAGAGTTTTTAAGGAGACATCAAGTTCTATAGTTTCATAACATTTTCATTTTTTGATATTAAAGTATAGTTGTATCTTGAGTTATAACAATTTGTAGCCCTCTTCCATCAGATGTAAAGTTGTGGTCAAGTGCATGTGTGTTATAGAGTGTAAAAAGGCTCTTCTTTTCAAAGCTTGCTATTTCATAATTATATTTCATGATTTTTGTCAAACAATGAAGTTTCCTATCTATGTAGCCTAAAATGCCTTGGAATTTGCTATTCCTCCTGCTTCTAAGCTAGAATTACAGGCTTGCAACCCCCACAAATTGTAACTTTAACAGCTCAAATATGAAAATTACATGAACAATTCTGCAATTTCTGGATTCTATTTTCCTGCTATTCACTAGATTGTGTTTGCAATAAGACATGAGACCATCTGAGAACAGCAAAGCCAAACGCAAGGAACTATTCACTAGGCCAAATTATCTTGTTAAAAATTATCTTCATATCCTTAAAGAGGAAGACTAAAAAAGAAATCCTTGGATAGGAATATTTTAAATGAGGAACTTGTAGTCAGGCATAGTGACACACACTTGTACTCTCAACACACCAGAGGCTCAGTCCAGAGGATTGCTTCAAGGTGGAAGCCACAGTTGCCTATACTGTGATTTTGAGTCTAGCCTGAACTACTTTGTCAGAGGTGAGGAGGGGAGGAAGTATGTAAATACCCTTTTAATTAAATGGCACACAAATATATGCACATACTTATCTGTAAATGAACAAAACAACAAGCTTTCTAAATTTTAAAAAGTTTCTGTTTCCAAATAGTGAAGAGATATATAATGTGTAGAAATTTGTTTGTCTGTTTTAAAACCATTTAAGGTGTCTTGTATGGAGGGAATTTTCAAAAGAGAAGAAAAAATAACAAGCTGGGCAGTGGTGGCACACGCCTTTAATCCCAGCACTCAGGATGCAGAGGCAGAAGGATCTCTGTGAGATCGAGGCCAGTCTGGTCTATAGAACAAGTGCCAGGACAGATTGCAAAGCTACACAGAATAACCCTTTCTAGAAAAAAAAAAACATGATTTCGTACACAAGTGTGAGTGTTTATTGAAGATATAACATTGACTGACATCATCTATCCAAGGATATAACATTAAAGTGTTTAGACATTTGTTTTTAGAAATTTGCATTTCAGAATCCTCATGCAAACATTTGTGGGGAATTTAGTAAAAGAAACAAGTAAATAGAAGAGCTTTTTCTTTTCTTTTCTTCTTCATTCTCTCCCTTTTGTTTAATCACTCCATTCTTACTCTACCAAATTCATGAGTCATATTATAAAAAGTAGAGAATTTCCCCATAACTGTGGTGATTGTTTCTCTTGGAAGCATATGGAAAGTTATTTTTGTAACAGCACACTTTTCACATTATAAAACCTTTCTGTCTCTCGTAACTTTGGAACTGGTAATGCTGCAGGCATTATTGTTTTCTATTCATGAGTCAGTTCTGGTTACTTTTCATGTTCAGCATATTCTTTGTACAAAACAACTGTAAATGCGCACATGGACTAAATTCTCTAGGAATTAGAAATATGAACAGTACATCACCTCCGCTGTCAAAGATCTTACAAGGAATAAACAATACTAGATTCACAGATGTAATTTCCTATTTTTGTGCAAATTATCACAAATTTAATGGTTCAAACAATACACATTTGCTGTCTTCTGATTGTGAAGGTTAAAATTCTTAAGACCCAGGTGTCAGCATGGTCATAGTCTTTCAGCATGCTCTAGGGAAAAATTCTATTTCTCAGTAATTTCCAGCTACTGAGAACCAGTTCCATTACGTGTTTTATGAAACACAGTCTTCTAGCCTCTCTAACCTTTGCTTCCACTGTCCCAGTATTCTCTGACTCTTGCCGTCCTGTGATTATTATGGATCCCCAGGTTAATAATGACTACTCTCATCAAAAAAAAACTTTAACTTAATCATATATTTAATTTTTTATTTTTAATTTTGTGGCTGTTTGTGTGTCTCGGTGTGGATATATGCATGTGAGTGCAGGTGTATACAGAGCCCAGAAGCATCTCATTTGTCAGCAGATGGAGTTGCAGGTGTTTGTGATCTTCCTAGCATGAGTATATAAAATTGAAGTTGGGTTGCCTGCTTACCTACACTTGGACCACTGAACCATGTCACCAGAACCCTAATCATATTTTAAGGACCTCCTTTTCAACGCACGGAATTATATTCATGGGAAATAGGGGTCACACCATTGGCATATATCATGGTCATTACTGTGCCTATCATTATTCTCTCTGTCTATAGAAGCTTTAGATTTTACCTCTAAGAGTTTGTTGTTAGAGTATAGAAATTTTTTGGTAAAACAGTGGTGAAGGAAGGGATGAGTATGTGGCAAACGATAGCTGGGAAGAGCTTTGCATTCCATTATAAGATTAGCAAGGAACTGGGAAGCACTGAAGAAATTCAAGCAAAAACTTAATAAAAGTAGCCTGACCAGATAGAATGGAAAGGATTCTAGTAGTCCAGACAAGAAAGGCTTGAACTGGGGCAATAGTACTAAGACTCAGAAAGGACAGAAAAGGACACTGGTTGCTAATAATAACTGGAATTAATTAAAATTGGTGACTGTACAGTTCAAAAACAAAGTGAAGTTAATTGTCTGTTATTATTGAATTTTAAAGCATCTCTTAAGCATTAAAAGCTAGCATAGTATTTCAAGTCTGTAGTCTTTCTTATCAAATACGTATGTAGGTTTTCAAAATAATGTATCTTTTGTATTTTACATTCAGACTGAATAAAAATGACAGATTTAGAAACAAATATATCACTTGGAGAATATATCTTCAATGGAGCATATCCCTATGGTCAATTTCTCCTCAGAGCTCTTTCAAATATATTCTGGCTTTGTGGTGAGAGTGCAGGATTGTATCAGTGAATCTTTTACTGGAAATTTATGTGAAATATTTCAAGGTAACATGAGGAAAGACTATTTTTAAGGCTCCAGACTTAATTTAAATTATAACACTTAGTATGATAGTCATATATCTATATGTACACTCATGCACATAGGTATATAAAAATATAAACAAGTTGATTATGCATTAATAAAACACACTTTTATCAATGGGCTACTTTATGCCAGGTGACTTTAAAGGAAGTTAGGACATATGAGTGCTGTGTTTTTTAACGTATTTTTTTAAAATTATGGTACTAAATAGTCTAAGCTTATTGAGTGTAAAATATACATGTTTATGGATGTGTCTCAAAATCACTGCACTTAAGGGAGTTTTGCATAATTAATGCATTATACATATTTTATTTGGCTGTTGGATTTAAAAATATCATCATAGCACTCTGAATTGTACTGTGGGGATTTATGTGCTTGCCATAGCTATTCTCAAATACAAGGAGTTCCTGAAGGAGTAAACTTTGTATACTTTAACTTCATTCCCATTTATAAGGGCTCACTCGCCTAGTATTTTGCACAGAGCATTACAAGATCAATTGTTACACAAGTCAATGAACAGTTTTATAGGGGTTTGTATTTCTCTAGAAAAAGGGAAATGAATTTTTTACCTTTAATTCTTGGAATGATATAACCACTCCTGATTATTGGATCTGATTGCCTACTCGGTTTATCACAGCTAAAGATAGAATAACTGATGTTACACTAGAAAATGGATCTTGAGATGACATTTCTTCTGCTCATCTAAAGGGTGCTTTGTCAACACATTTTATTATTTGTAGGAATTTTGCAGAACTTTCCTCCTTATCCTTCGGAGGTCTTGGCACATGTGCGATCATGTAGGTCCCTTTGCGATGGAAACCTAAATTCAATAAAGGAACCCTGAGTGGAATGTTGCCTGTGAGGAGTGAAACATGAGCCAAGGCAGCTGCTTGATGCCTAGATTCCTCCCAAGACAGATCACAGCAAACCTTAGGAACACTGGTAAATTGAAGTGGCCCACAGCATTGAGGGTGTTTTATTTTAATTCAGAACATGAATTAGTTCAATTTGGCAACTGGCACATTCATTCCGCCACTCTGTAACTGACATGCCACTCTACAAGGAACAGTGGTGACTTACTGTTTGTTTCAAAGGCATGTTTTCATTTTCATTGGGAGACATGCTTGGTTTGTTTTGTTCAATTTTTAATGATACATGATTTTATTTTAAATTTCTTTGGAAACTGCTTTGTATCCTAGGGTTTCAGGCTTTCTATGGATTGAGAGGAGGTTATTAACTTCTAAGTTTTCAATTAGGAAAACAAAGGAAGTTTGGTAGCTCCACGGGGATCTTGTAAACCCTCTCAAAACATGCTCTGAATGAGACAATTTTTGTGCAACTAACTCTAATTGTCTGTGATGAGACAAACTACAGAAGCTAATTGAAGGGAGTCTCATAGTGCAGTATGTATGGAGTGATCCAACTTTGATTTGCTCCTCCAAGTTGTTTACTGTTAACTGTGTTTGGTTGCTGTTGTTTCATTTGGTTTATCCTTCCATTGGGCAAGTAGAATTTTCTTTATAGCAGTGCTTTCTATGTTATGAAGAATTTTATATTTTGGACTTTTAAAAGATCGGGTTTATGTTTGCACATAGACCCTTTAAAAGCTCTGGGTGCTATTATTCCTAAATCTTTAACTGTTTTTTATATAATATAAAAATTGTAGATTACTGATGTCTTTACTTTCCTTTGCACTTTACCGCGATGGTATTCAAATCTGTTTGGAGTCTAATGTTCTTTTGTTCTGAGTTACAGCTGGCAGAAACAGAATCATATTTATTTGTCACATTTTATTACTTATAACCACCTTGTGAATAATAACACTGTTGATATATTCTGAATGAGATACTAACGTATGCTCCACTAAAATCATGCCTGACATAGAAACTAGCATGGAATGAATTCCACTTATGCAGCTATTTTAATTTTGATTAAATTCTTTGGTTTTCATTTTATGTCTTTTTATGCCTACCAAATCTGTTTCTGCATGACTTAAAAAATAAAACTTTGAAACTTAAAATTTTATTATGCAGACCTCACATTATCCCAAGTTGATCAAGCCAGACAGTATAATTAAGGGAAAAAAATCTTTGTGTCTGTCATTCATTTTCTTATTCATTCTAAATTTGAATTTTACTCTGTGATCTTTAAGCAATCAGAAAAAATAATCATATTATGGCTATGACACCTTTTGGATTTTGTTGTAAGATTTTCAAAAAAGCTCCCTAAAATTTGATTACTCTATAAAATTATTATGAGATTAAGGACATCAGGGAAGGTGAGTTCCTTTTCAGATGGTAGGGAAGAGAGAAATCTCAAGAAACAGGCATCAGGAAACACAGCATAGGAAGCTTGCTAAGAAGGACATATAACATTGAGGATAGTGATCTGTGTCTCTCAATTCTCTTTTCTTAGCCCAAGGGTACACTTTGTTATTATACACTTCAGTCACAAAATGCTACCAGTTCACCTCACAGTGGACTGAGGCAGAAAATATGAGAAAATAATATTTCGCCTTAATAAATTAATACAAAACAGCATAGCAGAGAGTCATTAAACTAGAGTATTCAGGAGTGTTTCCGTGAGAAGATATCATTTGAGGTTGCAAGAAAAGCCCATTGAATCGAATGGAAGAGTGAGTACCAACGGCATGCACCAAAAACATAGAAGAAATTTCTAAGAAATATAATTAAAGCCTAGTACTTATCCCTAGTGCATGAATTGGCTCTTTGTATCCTTGTATCCTATTCCCTGTGGACGAATACCTTGCTCAGCCTAGATACAGGGGGAGGGCCTTGGTCCTGCCTCAAGTGATGTGACAGTCTTTGTTGACTCCCCATGGGAGTCCTCACCCTCTCTGAAGAGTGAATGGGGAGAAGGTGGGGAACTGGGAGAGGATGAGAAGGAAAAGGGCTGGGATTTATATGTAAAATAAAATTATTTTAAAAATAAAAAAAAACATTTAAGAAGGTCTATATGCCTCACAACACATGAAATATATGATAATTAAATCAAATTTTAATTTAAAAAGCAAAGATCTTCATGGTTGGCTCTATATAGACAATAACTCAAACTGCAGAGTTTGCAAAAAGGTTGGAGAGCAATAATTGGAAAAATGCAGTAGAAAGAAATTTTGGAAAGTTAGGCATAGCACCTTAACGTCATGATTTGATAAGTGTATTTTGTTTTCAGTGTAATGTGAATCCATTAGACATAATAAATGGAACTGCAAGGTTATGATTCACATTTCAAAAATTGTGTGTGTTTATCTACATATGGGTATGTGTCCATGTGTGTAGGTACTTAAAGATGGAGGTCCTCATGGTTGTGAGTTCGCTGCTATGGATATAGGACCTGAGATAAGCGACTGTGCAATCGCAGTACATGCTCTTCATTGTTGAATCATCTCTTTGGCTCTGTGATTCACATTTTTTTCAAAGATTGCTATGGCTGTGGAATGAGAGGCTATCTAATTCATCCTAGAGAAAGGTAACTATTAGTAGGTCTCATGTGGAAAGTAGAAGATGGCAAGCTTAATGATAGTTGGATACAATTTAAAATAGAAACAAATAGGATTTGATAAAAAATTGGTTATAGAGCATGAGGATTATATGAAATATATGTAAAGAATATTGCTGATGACTATATTTTTGTAGCAAGTGGTTTGATTATGGGTCTATTTATTGAGATAGAAAAATCTGAAATGGTGTTAGTTTCTGGTTTAGATATATTTACTTTGAGATTTTCATTTAGAATTCTAATGACTTTTCAAATTGTCTTCAACTAGGGCAGCAGGCTACTCAGCATTGGACATCAAAATCAAAAGAACCATTGCCATCCAAATTGTACTTATGCATTTTACCTGGACTTATCAGTCAAGCTGAGTGGAAACAGACCTAAAATATAGATTTTATAGGAAACAATCATAAGACATTTCAAAGTTTTGGTAGAAAACTAATAAATCAAATGCCAGAATCATGTAATTACAGATTTAGTGTGGTTTTTGTCTTAGCTCAGAATGGCTCAGGTAAATGAAATAAACTATTTTGAACAGAATTGAAAAACAGAGTAAGATGAAGATAGGTTACTGCTTGTTGAACTTAGATCTACATTGAGTAATCAATGATGAAAAGCAGTGAATGAGTATGACAGAAAAGTATAAAAATAATGGCTAGAGAAAAGGGAAAGGATCCAGCCTTGAAGTACAATGCTATTTGTCAAATTAGTATTGAAAAACAGCCAATTTAAATTTCTATACTGGTGGTGGCATGTTTGTATATGCTAGGATATGCCATTAGATATCTAGAAATGACTATGTACAACAAATGGAAAAATCATGGAGAACATCAGCATAGAAAGCAAACTGCTTTAGAAAGTAAAAGAATCTATTTCATGCCAAATCATTTGAAATGTGTTTCACAACCCATATTCATCATGCCCACTGTCTTATTAGGTCTATTATGTAATGAGCTGTGTTAATTATTCTTGCCACCTGCATCTAATGCAATTAGATGTGAAATTTCTGATAGGTACAGATGGTCATTTTGAAAATAAACAAACAAAAAATAATATTTTTCCTATCAATTGGTCAAATCTCATGTTAGAAATGTTCAGACTATGAAATAATCATCATCTCTCTTAAGTATATACAATAAGTACACATAATGACTTCTTTGAGCTCAAATATAAATGTTTTATTTAGATCTAGATATTACAAAATATCCCATCCAATGTGCCATATGAACACACTATGATTTATTATTCTCTTTGTTTGAGGCCTAGTGTAGCTGAATTAATTTAATCTAAATAATTTTATAACCATTTTCAATTTAATTAGGTAAATTCTATGAAAACATATTTTAATCACAAAGCACATGTAATATAATAAGAATGTATCCAATGTATTTATGAATAATAAAGATCTCTGTGTGCTATATTGAAACTTATAGCAAAGATATGCTCTATCCTGATTAGTTTTGTGTATCTTTTACAAGTTGTAAATTATAAATTTCCTTGGTATAGAACAAGAAAATATAAGAATGACCAACTTCTTTTTATTTTGTATAAGCTGCTTCTATTATCTTCTACATGAGGATTGTCACGTAGGTGACTATGGGAAGATATATGCTGATAAAGAGTACAAATCATGGTACATGATCAGGAAAGGACAAGATGACAAACTAATGAATCAAAGACAAGCCTTAATTACCTGAAATGGGAATATGATTAGAAAAACCAATTTAATGAGAGACATTTATTTGAAAGTAATATATTAATTCTGAGTACAAAGAAAACAAAAGTGCAGGATATGTACAGAACTGTAATTTAAATCTGACATCGTGCTTTAAAGGTAATAATTGAGGTGTGTAAGTCCTCAAGTGCTGTTTGTGTGAATACAGACTGAGAGAAGAACACAGATATATTAAGAATTAGCATGCAAAGCTGTAGAATAGTCAGGTTAAGTGGTATAAGTCTAAATCCCAGCTAGTAGTGAAACTGAAGAATAAACTTCAGGTCTTGCCTAGGCTACAGAGTGAGCTCAAGGCTATCCTGTACAACATAATGAGAACTAGTCTCAATATTATAAGTTTAAGGATTAGTGATAGATTTCAGTGATAGAGTTTTTGTATATATGAGGATCTGATTTTAAGCCCAATAACATACACAGACATACCACCACCACCACCACCACTACCATCAACTACAACAGACTGAAAAAAATCCCATGTGAAGGAAAATACTTTAAAATGTCCAGTGTTAGAGAGCTTCAGTTGTAGCTTCCTCATGTATAGTGTGGTAGGTTATTAAATCTATGTGGCCTACTCAGTTTGGCTATCAAAGGCAGTATAGTTCTCTTTGTATGAACCATTTATTTACTAGAATTTTCCATGACAAAAAGAGATGTCAAAACCATGAGAAAAAAAGTAACTTTCATGTAATAACTCATTTTTCAGGATGCATGGATAAAATGAAAATATAATGTTGAGAGGGAGCATATTTGAAATTTATATATACTAATCTGTTTACCTTTTCTGCAAAATTTAAAAGCAGGTACTTTTTCAAACTAAGCAAATATAGAATGTATGAAACCGAAAAATGAATAAGTCTTTGTAAAGAAAACAATAATATATTAGAATACTTTAACTTCTGTGGTATTTTGAACAAGAATTGGTTCAGTAGTCTCATATATTTGAGTATTTGTTTCCCAGACAGTGGGTTATTTAGGAAGGAATAGGAGGCATGGCCTTGTTGAAGTGTATTACTGGGGGCAGACATTGAGATTTCAAAGGCATATGCTAGGAACAGCCTCCCTCTTTTTCTGCCTTGGGTTTGTGGATCAGATATAAGCTCTCAGTTACTGCTTCAGTGCCATGATTGCCTGCCTGCTACCATATTTCCTGTCATGATGATCATAGCCTAACCCTCTGTACCTGTAAACAAGCCTCCATTTAAATGCTTTTATTTTAAAAAGTTTCCTTGTACATGGTGTCTCAATACAATTATGTTCAATAGAACACTAAGACAGCTATTATGGGAAACTTTCTGTACAAAGAAAATAGTGCCTAGTTGTGTAATTTGTTTTGCTCATACAACATGGTACAAGTTACTGTATATAGATTGTTCTGAAAATTATCCAGTTGAACTTTAGAAATGAGAAATCATACAGGTTGGCTTACCTTATAATTCAGTTTCATTGATTTGCAAGGAATCATTTGCTGATGATTTTAAGAGTTC
The DNA here is from genome assembly GCA_004026605.1 of Ondatra zibethicus. NCBI lineage: Eukaryota > Metazoa > Chordata > Mammalia > Rodentia > Cricetidae > Ondatra > Ondatra zibethicus. Next base: position 31,031 of record PVIU01018912.1, read on the forward strand.
TTTCTCTTGGTTTTATAAAAGTTATAATTTTGGGCAAATATAACCACATATTTTTGTATCTTTACTAGTTTATTTTCCTCCTGAGTATAAAAGATTTGGAATATGCCTTCACTCTGATTTGCCTGTAAATAAAACGTCAAATGTAAAGTTGGTAAAATGTACATTTCTATGATACTATTAATTCTTTTTACCTGAATAAAAACCCCACTAATATGGTCTCTAGTTTTATACATTATAGAATAGCAGAAAACATAGAAACCTGTTTGCACTTCCCACACCACCTGTTTCTAGAGTTTGCACAAAAAATGATGTAACAATATATGTAAAGTCTAGCATTTATGGTAGCTATGTTCATAAGGTAGAATTTAACAAATAATGACAAATACATTTCAATGGCACAAATCATTCAGGAGTTTGAAAGTTACAATTAAAGCTAGTAGTACACATATAAAGATGACACTTGTGGTAGTTTCAATGGGAATAGCCCCAATAAAATCATGCATTTGAATGCTTGTTACCCAGTTGGTAGAACTCTTTGGGAAGGGTTAGACAGTCTGGCCTTGCTGGAGGAGGTGTGTCACTTGGAATGGACTTGGAGTTTTCAAAATCTTACAGCATTACCAGTTATTGCTCTCTTTTTGTCTACTGCTTGTTCATCAACTCCTCTTCCATTATCATGGCTACCTCCTTGCTGGCATGCTCCCCACAGGAATAGTCATGGACTAAACCTCTGGAACCATGAGTAACAAATTAAAGTATATTTTTACAAACATTTAATTGACAAATTAAATGTTCTTTTAAATGTCTTTGTCACCGTGTTTTGTCACTACAGCAGAAAAGTAACTAAGACAGAAGTTGGTGTATGAAATGGAGTATTGCTATTACAAACCATATTACTTGGGGGAATGTGGGCGTTGGAACTTTGGCATGAGAAAGTGGTTGAATGCTGTAAGGGGAGCTTGATGAACCATCCTGGTAGGAGCTTGGGATGCAGTAGTGCTCAGAGCCGTGTTGGCTATGTAGGGCCATTTCAAGGTTCTAGAGGGGAATAATGTTAGCATATGGGTCAGAGATAATTCTTGTGATAATTTGGCAAAAAATGTGGCTGCTGTTTGCCCTTGTCATAAGAATATGCCTGAACCCAAACTGAAGAGTTGGGACTAATTTTACTGGCAAAGGAAATTTCAAGGCAGCCTAGTATTGACTCTGTCCTGCAGTGATTAGTGACCAATTATACGCAGACCTATAAAGAAGAAGAGGAGCAAGCTAGGCAAAATCAAATGCAAAATGTACAATTTGAGGAGAAAAAAAGCATCAAGAAATTTAATGGTGGAGCCAAAGCTTATGCTACAAGAGATGTGGGAAGGGCAAGATTAAAATGGAATAAAGGAAGCGGCCTCCCTCAGGGCAAGAGCATACTCAGATAATCCTGAAATTTGTGAAAGGAAAAAATCCTTTGGGATTTTCTTAGTCTATATCCAATTACAAAGGAAGCTTATGCAAATAGTTTAAGGAGGGGCTAGGTTCCATTCATGCAGGCAACAGACCTTGGTAATACCTGTCACATAGTTTTGGCTTGAGTAAAGAAGTTGTGGAATCTTCATCGAATGTTAGGGAAGCTATTCATACCAGGTGTGTGGCAGAGGAGTCAGTACATAGAGGCCCAGAGAAGCCATTGCATGCTGTGAAGGTGAAGTCTGGATTGTGTTGGAGATTCTAAAATATTGGAGATGCCACAACAATGGGCTACCTGCCAGGGAGAGCTGTAAACAAGGATGGTAACCAGGACAAGAGAGAGAAGTACATTGCAGTTACCCAGGGTTCCTTGATATCAGACATGTAATTACAGGCCTGGAGTTTGTCCTGCTACGTTTCTGTCTTGCTTAATATTTTCTCCATATACCTCCTTTCCTATCTTTTGGGATGGTAATGTATATTCTGTGACATTGTACAGGGAGTACAGTTGAGACACTGAGTTTCAGAATAGGCTTTGGACTTCTAAATCGTAGTGAGATTGAAATACTATGGAAACTTTTGAAATTGTACTAAAAATTGTGCATTATATAATATGGTTACAAGTATTTGGTGTTCAAGGAATGGAATGTTATGGTTTGACATAGAATGATCCTCATTGGCTCATATATTTGAATATTTTGTTCTCGGTTGGTAGAACTGTTTGGGAAGCATTAGGAAGTATGACCTTTTAGAGGAGACATGTCACTGGTGGTGGACTTGGAGGTTGTAACATTTTCATCCCATTTCCAGTTAGCTCTCTGCTTCATGCTTGTGAATCAGGTCCTGTTCTAGTGCCAAGGCTGTGTTGATTCTGCTGTGCTTCCTTCCCACCATGATGGTCATGATCTCACCTGCCAGAACAATGAGACCTTGATTAAATGTTCTTTTATAATTTACCTAGTTCAGAGTGTTTTGGCATAGAAACAGAAAATTAACCAACCAAGACAGCAATGTCATGGAAGCCTCTAGTAAATCTCATATGTCTAGAAAGAAAAATGACTCCGGTCATCCCACTAATCCTTAACCATTCTCCAGTGGTTGTGAGATAACCATTTCTACTTTATTCACAATACTCACTCTTCTCAAGGAAATTTCGTTTCTTGTGTACTTACTTAGAGTTCACTGTTCTGATTAGAACATACCATCAGTTATAGCTGAGATTTTTTTTCCTTTCTTACTTGACCCTATATCACTAGGCTCTAGAAGAATGGTTGTCAACCTTCCTGCTGCATTTGTTGTTACTTCATAACTAAGTCTGCTACTATTATGAATTGTACCATAAACATCTGATATGGAGGGTATCTGATATGTGACCCTCAATCAGGTCTTTGAGAACTGCTGCTCTGGAATAATGTCTACCATTGTTTTAAAATGTGTTTAAAAACCTTTAATGAAATAAATCATTGACTATATTATAGCATCTGTGCTCCAGTGCATTCTTAAAATTTTCAGTGTTTTCCATTAGTTTGGGCTTTTATTCCTTTTAGAATATTTATTGATTGCTATAATTTCCTTTAATTACAGTTTTATTATCTTTCAACAATTTTGTTAACTGGTATTTTTATTATCCTTTATTTCAAAAGATTTTATATTTTTGAGAAACTTTTGGTTTGACCAAGTGATATTTAGATGCATGTTAATTAGATGTATTTGGTGATATCCTATTTGTGATTTTGTTGCTGATATCTAGTTTAATGGCATTCTACTAATGAATTTTATTCTCTTAAAAGTCTTAAAGTTTATTTTACTGTTCAGAATGTAGTCTATGAACTCCATTGTTGTTAAGTGTGGTATTCTATACTGGTAATGAGATAAACAAAACAAAATGCCACAGAAACAACTATTAGCATGATTCAGGTCATCTATGTCCCTCATGATTTTCTGTCTTTTGTTCTATTACTAGCAAAACAAATATTTAAATCTCCAAATATAATAAGATTAATTTCCTGATATTTCTAGGTTTAACTCTTTTTTAAAAAAATTTTGCTATTTTGTGTTAAGTTTGTTGTTTGGAAATATCACACATGTATTTAGTTTATTATTTTTTCCCAACGTCTTTGATTTCCTTCCTACCCCATTCATTCCCCACTCCTCTTTATAGGTCTTTTTTCTACATTTATGTCTTTCTGTTTTGTGATTCACTGATTTTACCCAGGACTATCTGTGTACCCATGGATTTCAAACTACCCATTAAAGACAAAATAGAGTTCCTACCCAAGGGTTTATCAGAGGAAGAAAATAACCCCAGAAACCTCTCCATGATTCTTAACCAGCTGTTATCAGGCCTAGTCTTACATGCAACTACAGCTGCTGTAAGATCATGATTACAATGGTCGTGTCATTCCCAGAAAATGTTACTTACAGGCCTTGTCCCTAACTCCTCGAATCATACATTGTTCCACTTTAGTTTCTGCATTATTTCTTGAGTCTTATGTGGGGTTGCAGAAGCATCCTTTTTAGGGTGAGCATTCATCCATCATTTGTTCAAAGCATTTGCGTAACAAGTTTCTGTATTCCCCACTATTCACTGTGAAGACAAGCTTCTCTGATTTGACATGAACTTACTATTTGTCTATGGGCTTAAACATTAATATTTACACATCAGTTTGATATAATTTAACTTTAGATAAATAATAGTCATTTGTTCTTTCCTATAACTTATGTGTTTCTAATCAAGTTTAATATATAAAGAATGGATTTCCTCCTATAAAGAGGGCCTCAACATTAATTCAAGAACAGTTGCTTATACCAATGTCAGTTACGCCACTATTACTTCAGGAGGAACATCTGCTAGACTGACCCTGCCATTTGGGTGGTTCACAACTGAGTAATTCACTGATGCCTTTAACCTCTAGAAACTTTCATTGCAGCATCCAACACAATGAAGGCTATTGATGTTTTGTTTGGTCTTTTGACTTTACTCTTTCTGGAACACTCCTCTTTGAAGTGATCTGATATTATACACTTCTGCCTTAGCCAGTGTTCTATTGTTGTGAAGAGACACCATAATGAAGGCAATGCTTATAAAAGAAAGCATTTAATTGAGGACTTGCTTACAGTTTCAGACTGTTAGTCTATTTTCATCACGGCAAGAAACATGGCAGCATGCAGGCAGACATGATACCAAAGAAATAACTCAGAGCTACATCCTGATCCATTGGCCTACATGAGCTTTGCATGAGATTTTGGAACCTCAAGCCCACCCCTAGTGACGCACTTACTCTGACAAGGACACACTTCCTAATCCTTTCAGATGGCACTACTCCCTGGTAACCAAGTGTTTAAATTTATGAGCCTATGGAGGCCATTCTCAATCAAACCAATGCAATCTCTTTCATTTATAAATTACAAGTAACATGCTGGACCCATCAGGTGGGAGTATAAAGAGCTGAAAGATCTTTATTTAATCTTATGGTTAAATTTTACTCTATTATTGAGCCTATTTTCCCTGAATGCAATCTTCATAACAAGTTTTTTAGTACAAAAGCTTTCTTCAATTTTGTACCCTACTCACTATATGACTACATAGTAATAATATTTTTTAGAAGCTCACATCTCACTTGTCTGTGTATTTTTATCCCTTCTGTTATGATTGTTAAAAGAGGTTAATGTGGATAGTGAAGGCTTTTCTTCTGCAGAAATAAGGGTCACTAATGTATTTCTTCTACAAAGTAGACCTTGTTACGTAAAAGGTTCTGGCATCTTCAATAATGCTTGCACTTCTATCAGAGCCATGGTGGATGTTTATAGCATCTTTACAACAAGGCTATGATGGGATTGCAGGAAGTGAAACCCAAAAAATATGTGAGCTCATGCAAGAAAATGACTATATTTTATTTGAATGTCAGTCTACTTTTATTCTCCAGCAATTCATCAAAGTTACATCAGAGGTCTTCTTCCTAGTGTATGGCTCCCTGGCTTCTGTGACTCTGTGAGTGTTCCTGCCTGACCAGAACTTAGAATGGCAGCGACTTTTTTTCTGCTTCACTGAGCTGTCTAATAAGTCTAAGAAAAGTCATTGCATTTCAATTTTTTTTCTAGCTTTTTCTTGATGAAAGGTCAGAGGTGATTACTTCTTAGTTCTTTATATATAGGAGTTGAAACCAGGTATCAGGTTTCTTTCAGTTGGATATAGGCCAGAGAATTTTTTTTATTCCTTAATACTACATGGAAAATATATTTTTGATCTTATTTGTGTGGGGATGTTTGTTCTTTGAAATGGTAGTCACTTTCAAGTCAATGATTTTATTGCAGTTATTTTCCACAGAATGGATCTGATTGAAGCTAAAATTTTGAGAATATAAATATCTACCTGAAGTAAATGTTGGTCAATGTTATTTACTTCTTATTTCAGTAAAATATACTGGATAAGATATTACATGTAAACAGTATGGTTCACATCAGTAATAGATATATAATTAATATATTAAACTGTGTCATGTCCTTGAACTTAAGGATTAGTTTTCAGAATTAATTTGCAACAAAGCAGATATAAATTTATTATTATAAAATTGAATTTTCCTCTTATTGTACTCTAAATTTTGTTATCTAATTCTCTAGAGTTTTGATAATCAAGAAAATGATTTTTCTCAAAGGTTTTTTTATAAAATAAATAATATTCTCTGCACATTATCCATTTGTGGGTTTCTGTGTTTGCTCTTTCAAGTTCCGCCCCTCGCCCCCCAGGTCGCAGAGAACCCTACAGAAGAGGAAACAGAAAAGATTGTAAGAACCACAGGGAATGGAGAACACCAAGGAAAAGAGACCCTTTAAACACCCCAGGACCAATGCACATATGAACTCAAGGAGCATGGGGCAGCATATACAGAAGCTGCATGGATCTAAGCAGATGGGGTCCTAGAGTTGAAAGGGAAGTGGGCACAGCCACCATCCCTACCCTATAAGTTATCTCCAATTTGATAGCCACTCACAAAGGAAAATTAGTTTTGTTTTGTTTTTTCAACAGCCTCTCATCGGGTATACAAAGCACTCTTAAGGGAAAACCTCTTTCCCAGTAGTAGATGGTCAACACAAAACAGACTCAATGTCAGTTTTATAGGATCTTTTTTTTTCTTCCTTCCTCCCTCCTTCCCTCCCTCCCTCCCTCCCTCCCCCTTCCTTCCTTTCTTCCTTCCATTCTTCCTTCCTCCCTTTCTTCCTTTCTTCTTTCCTTCCTTTCTTTTTTTCTTTCTTTCATCTTATATATCTTTTAAATGTGTATTCTAGTTTCTGATTTTGTGTTTTTATGGGATTCCTGTGTGTGAGAACATGT
>PVIU01018913.1:0-37813 GCA_004026605.1 Ondatra zibethicus
GGGGCAGGGGAGAGGCAGGGAGGAAAACAGAGAAAAATTTAGAGCTCAATAAAAATCAATAAAAAAAGAAAGAAAAAAATGTGCGAGGAGAGAAGAGTCCAAAATGTCATCTAAACTCTAATGCCACAACACAGAACAAGCCACACACACACACACACACACACACACACACACACACACACACACACACACACACACACACACACATCAATGAATAAAAATATAAACCTATTCACAAACATGTTTTTATTTGCTTTGTATTTCAATTTGGTCAATAAATATTTTTCACATTCTTCAGGTCCATTACAAAATCTAAAACATGTCTTTAAATAAAAATGGTACTCTAAATTTTATCATGCATTAAATTCTACTTGAGAAAAATAAAACCAAATACTTTCAAATATTTTATTTGCAATTCAACTTAAGGTCAATGTCTTGATCACATATTTAATCAAAGTGATAGTAAAATAAGTTAGAAATAATTATCCATAAGAAAGTACCAAAATTAAGAATCTCTTTTCCTTTCAGACAATAATGAAACTATATTTTCTGATGCTGTTACTTTAAGTGATCTAAACAGAGAAGAAGCAACCACTTCTGTAAAATATCAATCTACATACAAAAATAACTAACAATTGTTATTTCTTCCTGATATGAGATTTCAGATATGTTAATCACTTCAATGGGGGAAACTATCATTCAATTCTATAGCATTTGTTAGGTAAATGCTTCAAATAACTTTTATTTTATATAATCATATCCAAATGAACCCATTTGTAAAATATAAATTTATATTTTTCTTTTTATGCTTAAATATTACAAAACAGACATGAAGAGAAGGCTCAGTCTTCAAGAGTGCATATTGCTCTTATAGAGAACCCATGCTGTATACCCAGTTTCCAAGGTATTTGATGGTCTCTTCTTAGCACTGTGGGCAATGCACTTTCATACTCATACCCACATTTAGATACAAATTAGGTAGTTTGTTTATTGGCAACTTGACACAAGATAAAATCATTGGAGAAGATCAATTGAGAAAATGCCCTAACAGACTGATATGGATAAGTTTGGACATTTAAATTGATGATTGATGTGGAAAGGCACAGTATACTACTGTCCATCTTTCACGCTGGGAAAGTAGGATTCAAGTGTTTAAGAAAGTGTCAGAGCTGGAGAGATGGCTCAGTGGTTAAGATCATTGCCTGCTTTTCCAAAGGTCCTGAGTTCAATTCTCAGCAACCAGTTGGTGGCTCTCAGCCATCTGTAATGAGGTCTGTGCCCTCCTCTGGCCTGCAAGCATACATGCATACAGAATACTGTATACATAATAAATAAATAAATATTAAAAAACTTTAAAAAAGTGTCCTGAGTAAGTTGAAAGAAGTAAACCAGTAAACATCAGTCATCCATGGTCCGTATTTCAGTTCCTGCTTGAGTTCCTGCTTTAATTTCCTTTAATGATGTGGAAGTGTAAGCCAAATAAATCTTTTGTTTTAGTCATAGTGTTTATCACAGAAATGGAAATCAAACTAAGACATTCTCTCTCTCTCTCTCTCTCTCTCTCTATATATATATATATATACATATTTGTATATATATGTATATATATATACACACATATATACTCTATATATGTGTGTTAGTTTGTGTGTATACATACATAATTAAAAATAAAATCATTAAAATACTGTGAACCAATGCAAATAAAACTATTTTTAAACTTCATACATTAGGATTTTGACTATAACCTGTTTGACATTCTGAAACAAGAAGACCCTTTAAGAAAATTACTTTTTTCCTCCTGATGAGAAAACTTTAAAAAATTTGTTTTGTCTTATGTAATGTTGTTTGTAACATAGTTTTAAACTGCCATATTAATTAATCAAATTCAATAAATAAAATAAACTTTTTATAAAGAAAAAGCACCAGGGAGACTGAAATTTGAGACTTTTCTATATTAATATTAATATTTCTATGAAACATTTTAGCAAATTGTATATATATATGTATATTTACAGTTATACCAATGCCATTTTCCTGGGTTTAAGTTGTATTATAATTGTGTTCAATATAACCCTTAAGAGAAAGTAGATAAAGTATACTATTACTATCTTCAACTTTATGTAAATTTATTATATTTAAAAAGTATATCTTAAAGGCTCTTAGATGATAATTGTGATAGAAAATAGTCTTAAGCTCTTCAAAATGACAGATGACTTAGGTTAAATATGCCAAGATGAAATAAAAATAATTTTATTTAAACAAAAGACATTGTATTTAAAAATAAAGTATGAATGAATATGTAGACCAAAATGAGTAAAGTATTCTAATAAAATTTGGAGAGGGCAGATCACTTCAATATATAGCTTAGAAATACTGTAGAATTTCAAAACTGAGTTACAAAATCTATACCTAATACAGTGTAATTTATCGTAAACTGGCTACAAAATGTAAGTATTGGAGTACTCTTTGCCTTCCTTGAAATTCTAATGAGCATATAAAAGGCCAGTAGGACAAATATTACAACATATATTTATATGAAATAAAATTGGCAAAGTAATTATTTCATTAGAAATGTAAGAGGCATTCTTGATTAAAAAGAGAATTCATATACATTTTTAAAAGAACAAACAAAAATTTTGACAATGTTGCAAAAAATGGCAGTAAGCTTCAACCCCTGTAGCAGGCTTTCTTTTGAGCCAACAACCAGCTCACAAATCATGATATAGAGACTTATTATTTATGAATACTCAGCTATAGCCTATGTTTGTTCCACTAGCTCCTATATGCTGAAATATTTCTCTTCATCTACATTTTGCCTCAGAGCTTTTTACCTTTCTTTCATTTTGTACGTTCTACTTTTCCTACCTCCTCCAAGTCTGCCTGGCTGTCTGCTTCCTGGCTGACTGGCTCCTGGTATCTCCTTCTCTTTCTCCCTAGTTCTCCCTCTTTCTTTTTGGGAGCCTAGATTCTTCCTCCTATTTATTCTCTCTGTCTGCCAGCACCACCTATCCCTCTACTGCCTAGATATTGACCATTTAGCTTCTTTTTAGACCAATCGGGTGTCTTAGTTAGGCAAAGTAAAAATATATAACAGATCATTACATAATTAAACAAATGCCGAATGAACAAATATAACAAACTCCATTAAATGATGGAGCTAATGTTGAAAAGATGTGCAATATAGTTGAATGTGGTCAAAAGTAGAAACATTCATAATATAGAATAAGTACAACTTAAAAATGGTGTTGAAGACATTAATGTGAAACATGATGGTACACAGAAAAAACACACAGATCTATTCTTTCTTTTTTGCCTTTATTGAAGTTATTTCTCACATAGTATATCGTGATTATGGGTTTCCCTCCATCTAATCCTCCCAGTTCCTCCCCACAACTCATCAGTATTCACACACCCTTTCTGTCTTTCATTAGAAAACAAAAATGATTCTAAGGGATGAAAATAATAAAATAAAATAAAACTCTTCAAAATAATTCTCATAAGGCTTTCAATAATAATGTGTTAAATATTAACACAATTTAGTAAGTAATACTCTCAAATATAGCCAAACTTTATAATGTAATCTGTTCATGAAATTCAACCCAGAGTAGGTGTACAACTCAGTAATTAATCCCATATAAGCAAACATTGAAAATCATTTCCTAAAGCAAGCAAACAATTATGATTTTAACATTTTTGCTAATAACCTCTGACCATGTATCTTCAAAATACAGCAAATGCCCAGTATTATGTTAGCCCTGCTAACAGCACTATTAAATTCTGGATTGAGTTTTCTATACATACTAGCTATCAGCTAACATTATTATTGAAATGTTAAGTGACAAAATTTAGAAACAAAGTGTGATTTTTGGGAAAGAAGTTGGTTTCAATATTGACATTAAAACATATAATAGATAACTTAAATAAGATAGGAACTAGTTACAAATATAATCAAATTAAAGTATTCCAATTACATTGTCAAAAAAGAAAATATGTGTGAAAACTCCAACAGTAAGAATTCTGATATTTACACACAAACACACACTATCTAATCATGTAGTCTTAAATATGTATGCATATGTAAAATATTTTATATAAATATGTATTATATATACATATAAAATATATTAAAATTGTACATATATATAAATACACATAGATATAGATAGTTTGAGGGGGGTTTTAATGTGGCCCCAACCCCAGATGAGGAACTACAGCAATCAATGTTTGCTGACAGAGGAAGAATCAGGTTTCTTCTTGTTGTTTTATTTTGGTTTTTGATTTTTAGGGGGAAATCTTAATCCTAAGTGGTGAGCCCTAAACACCTGCAAATAAGGATAATACTAATTGGATTCAGTAGGATATATGTGTGTGTGTGTGTGTGTGTGTGTGTGTGTGTGTGTGTGTGTTATATCACATATATGTTCTGTTATATATATACATAGAAAAGTAAATACAGAAGAAAAGTTTGTTATGATTAATTCAAAAGTAGGAAGTTGGAAAGGCCTGGAAAGAATTGGATGGGGAAGAAGATGCAAATCTTATGAACTCATAAATCTTGTCCTTAAATAAAAAACTTTTTAAAAACTAAAAGAAATATTTTCCTCAGCTATAAATGTAATGTTCTTTTATATATCCACATCTCAAAAAGACAATAAAAGAATTTAAAATAGCACATTTTCTAAACCAAATATTCTGCATGTAATAAGGTCAAAGTATAAAGTTAGAAAGAAGCTCATCTGAAATTTAATCAAAATAAAAGGAAATATGGAAGTCCAATTTGGCTAAAATCTTAGGTATTTTATTTCTGTTATATGAGTATTTCTTAATATATGTGGGATGGAATTTCTAGTTTGCTTATAAATATATAATATTTATAATTTTGTTTTATTTGGTATTCATTGCATGGAAAGAAACTGAAGGTTTTTTTATTGTTTTGTTTTGTATTGAAATAAAATGAAATACAATAGAAGAAGATATCCAGGACAGAAAGTGAAGTAGAAATTACAGTACAACATTGTAATAGCAAATTGCTCAGGAAAAAGTGAAGATGAACAAGAAACCATTTAAGATTGGGACCCACAGATGAAATGAAGTATATAAATAGAGAATAATAAATAAACAAATTAATTAATTAATTAATAACTTATCTTGGAAGTTATAAAATACAATTAGAGTTAAATTTATTTATATTTGTGAAAATTATAAATCCCAATTTCTCTCAAATATATTGAGACTATATCTACTTAAAATGGCAGAGACAATTTTACCTTAAAGCCAGACCAGAAATGCAAACTGAACATTTAACTGTTTAAACATTGGGACATAGAACTCAGATTACCAATGAGGTATTCAATCTACTGTAGAAATGTTGGAAGAACCTTAGAACTGAGGCCTCAATTTTCCCATCAAAGAATAAAGACTCATTACAAGGAGTAATTGAAGCCCCTTTTCAGATATGAGGAGGGTAGCCTAAGGGTTTTTTTTTTTTTTTTTTTTGCTGCTGCTCAGAGACTGGGACAATTACGTAAAAGCTTCAATGCAGTTATACTCTCACCCATCATAAAACCCTTGTCTTTTGATTAAAATGGATTTAAGAGAATTGTGATTTGAGAAATTGCATGTTTATTGTTAATTTCTATGCTAGATTTATGGTATTAAACTGTTATTGTGTATAACTGCTTTATTTCACTATAAGATGTTAATGATAAGAAAAGGATGAAGACTTATCTAAGAGAAATTTGACATTTCCCAATGAGTTCTTGGATTTGAACTTGAATTTAAATTTTGATACTGTTGAAAACTGTTAAAAACTCTAGACCAATTCAAAAGGGCATTCCAATCCCTGGTGATACTCTACTCCTTTAAGATACTGTAGACATAGGAGCATGTGTATCACAAAGCAATATCTGCTTGCATATGATTATCTCATTTTGGTAAACTCTTTTAACAGAAAGTTGGCTCAAAGGTACAGGACAACAAAAGAGGCCTTCTCCCTTAACCCTTTGCTTATAGATGTCAGTAGTCAGAGACAGGTTTCATCCTTTTCTCCCCCAGGTGCCTAAGACATGGGCCTGCATGATTGGAATGCATGTTCTGAAAACAGGTAAGTCTGGAAAATGGGAAAGTGTTCACCTAAAGCAAATACTATCACTTGTTCTGCTGAAGAAGCATAGGCTTTATTAAAATTAGTTTAAAAGGAGGAATTGTGGAGGGCCAAAATTATGAGCCTATTTCCACCTTTTTTTAAAGGTCAGAGAGTTTAATACTGCTCAAAATTGTTTACAACAAGCAGGGCTACACATCCTGACCCAAAATTTGGTTACTTAGTTCTTTTAACATTAAAATGGCCCCCACACTCCACCCTGACAAATGATCAGGATATGCAAGCATACTTCAGCTCTTTCTTTTGAAATAGAATATTTGACCTTGGGAGTGGCTGGCTTAGTATATTTGGTCCAGTGTGGGTTCATTGTCTAAACAACAGAATGCTAATGACTTGATATCTCAAGGTATTGAAGCAATTAACCATTGGAGTTGTCCTTTCTATCATGTTAAAGAAGTCTTGTGTTGTTTTCTTCTCCCTTTTGTATAGGAGTATAAAAGCAAATAGAAAATTAAACAAAGGGTTTTCAGTATTCACTGGAACTCCCTCCCAATACTATCCTGTTTCCATAAATACTGTGGAAATATATCACATTGCTTATAAATTTGGCAAGCAGCTTCTCTTATTAATCTAACTTGTTTTCTTAAACTTATGCTATTTTGATGATGCAGAACATGTGATCACTGAGAAACTTCAAATTGAGATAAAGCAATTATTTTTGTAAGTTTATCAGCTAAGGCATTACCTTCAACTAGTGGACTGGGAAGATTTCAGTGTGCTCTAATATGCCCTACAAAGCATGGCAACTTTCTTTGTTGTATGGCATTTTGAGTTTGGTAGAATAGCATTTTAACTTCCTTATTGCTAGTTCCCATACTTGGGACAGTTTCTAGGACTTGAAGAGCACTAAAAATATATTGACTATCAGTATATAGATTAAATGTCTTATCTGCAAATAACTGAAACAGCATAGCAACAGCTCATAGCTCAACTATTTGAGCTGAGGCTGGTTCTGTTTGCATTACATGTCCTTCAGCATTAACTACTATGCAGCCCATTGATATCTTTTCATTGGTTCTTTTAAATTAACTGAATGAATACTAAACACAAATTTGTGACAAGCTTGTGATGCCAAAGTGATGGTATAAAAACAATCATTTAAGTCTAAAATAATTTTATGGGTGTCTTTAGGTATAACTATAGGAGAAGGCAGCACAGCTTATAATATTCTCATCATGTGCATGACCCCATTATCTTCTCTTAAGTCTTGAATTAACCTCCAATTTTGTGATTTCTTTTTAATTACAAAAACAGGAGAATTTCAGGGGGAATTGGGTGGTGCAATGTGACCAATATCCAACTGTTCTTACACTAACTGCTGGGCAGCTTGTAAATTTTCTACTGTCAGAGGCCACTGACTTATCCATACAGGCTCATCGCTTTTCCAGATAATTGGGTCTGTATGGAGTACAGGTTTTTCAGTGGCCTCTCCTAAAAATATCATAATCCTGCCCTGGGAGGCCCTTTTGCTACATATGATAGGATCAATCCTTACCTTATTCTCCTTGCCTAGACCTTGACTGAGTAACAATCCTTGCTGAAATATTTTATTAGCAATAACCTTGGGGTAACATTAATATATCCCCATTCAGGTCAGACAATCTCAGCCCCATAAATTTACAGGTAAATTGTCAGGAACCAGCATAGACAAAAATGCCTCTTACCAGGGTATGGGCTTGGGGATTTAAAAATATTAGTAAAGAATACAAAGACACATGTGAAAATGATAAAACAGAAAAAAACATACAATAGTACTGGGTGGGGGAGTTCCAGTGAATACTGAAATTGTCTGCATTTAATTTCCAATTGCTTAAAATACCTTGACCCCAAATTGTAAGAGAATGCAAATAAAATAATCACACAGTAGCTCAGAGTTGAGTAAATGAAGTGTTCTTTATTTAGTGGGAACTCACAGATCACAGTCCTCTGCATGAGCAGGCAATAACAAACACCCAAGAGAGAGATCACACAAGCTTTATGGTTGAATTTACAGTAAAAGAGACCATACCATAGTGGGCTGGTGTCTTAAATGCTATTGGCTGTAGGTGTCCCCACAGCACCAAGAGGTAAATGTAAAGTAAAAACTGCAGTATCATGATACAAAGAAATGAGTAGACCAGTTGAAGGTCACAAGCTACACCCATAGTTAAACATTCTGTTGCTAGGACAAAACAACTCATGCTCACACCCTAGAACAAAACCTTCTGTAGACAAATCACTCCCTGGGTGGAATCCAATGTTATCTCCTTAAGGGAACTGAAACCTTAGGTGGTTCCTTAGACTTTTGTTTGTGGTAGAAACATATCTGTTTCTCTATTCCTAAAATATAAGGATTGGATATTAGCCACACCTATTGGCAATAACTTTGAGACAGCAGAACTCTCTGATCTAAATCCAGGTAGGACCCTTGTTTGAGGTAAAAACACAATAATCTTGAAGGAATAGAGATAAGTTCCATCTCTCTGACCTTTGGTCAGGTGGAAATGGGCTCACATTTTTTGGCCCTCCACAGTAAATGAGGAACAATGTATGGCTGAAGTTTCTTCATGACCTTCTCCATCCTTCTAGTAAAGCTCATTACTACTTTGTTGAGGATTTCGAGTCTGACCAATCCCTTGTAACTGTGCAATAGTCTCCATTTTGGGCTATGTAGAAGGTCATTGATGAGAAGTTATAACAGAAATATCTGCATCAGTATCCAAAAGATCAGAAAACCTTTTTTCATTTATAAACAAGGTGAGTTCTGACCACTGTGGACCTATGACTTATAGCCAATAGGCATCAGATGAACCAAATATGACATTTGCTGTCTTATCTCTCTTAATCTAATTTTTGGTTTGCCCAGAGAAAAGTGAAATTAATTGTGCAAGACTCTGGCCTGTCTTTACCACAGAAGATCCATTAGGAGAGTGAATCATAACCTCGATTTCTCCTTCAAAATCAGTGTTGATGTCTCCAGGGTCAACAAGAATCCCTTGCATATTAGTGCTACTTCTCCCCAACAATAACCCCATAGTTCCCTCCATTAAAGGTCCATAAACCCCAGGGGGGAGAGCTTGTATCCCCATTTCGGGATTCAGAACTTTATAGATGGAAGAGCTGAGATCAAGCCTTGCTCTCTCTGGGGTTGCTCTGAAAAGGTCCTGAATTGATTACCTTATGGGAGAACAGGTTGCTGGATTGCACCAAAAATTTGTCTTGGGTGTTCTGTTGGTCATCTCTTTGACCTGCACTCATTAGTTCAATGTTTCCCTCTCCTGCATCTCTTGCACAGTTACTCTCCTATCAGGACATTGCCTGATCTGATTACCCATGAGTAGCCAATTTCTGAACAAATCAGAATATATTCGGCAATGTTATTTTCTTTCAAAAAGGCCTTAGAGCTGCTTTACATATAGCATTACCATTCTCAAAGGCTAGATGTTTAATTATCAAATGTCCTGCTTCTGTATCTCCAATCAACTTCTTTAATGTCTGTATCAGTGTGGAGACAAAGTCTTGAAACTATTCATCTGGTCCCTGTCTCATACTAGACAACTCCTAAGTCTCTTCTTTTGAAGATGGAGTCTGTTCTAGGCAATTTTAGCAGATGCATTAATTTGGGCATATGCTGCCATATCCAAGTTGAACTGCTGATCTGTCCATGTATAAGGTCCCTCACCTACAAGCAATTAATAAGAAATAGGACCCTGTTTCTCTCACTGTGGCCTGACATTGTTCTTCAAAATCATTTTTCTACAATAGATAGTCCACTCTTGACAGTAAAGCTTTAGTCAACTGCTTCTAGTCCCTTGGGGGCAAAGCTTCTAGAGACATATTTTCCAGTAGCATATATGTAAAAAGAGCCATGGTGCCATATTGAGCACAGACTGCTTTTCATTCTTTGAGTAACTTGAATGATATGGGAGTATGTACCCTGAGTAGATATCTTTGAGAATATCTTTGCTCCATTACAAGAAACCATTGAAATACCTGCAGATCTTCCCCTCTGTAAGCAGCCTCTCTGATGCTAGCTTACAAGCAAGACTCATGATTAATGTTATATTTCTGCCTTGCTCTTGGAGCTCTTTGCATTGTAGCTGAATCTAAACCAGCTGTTATGGTAGGAAGAGAAATACTCTTCTGATAAAAGAGGATCTACACAGTTTCTAGTTTGTGTCAAAATAATTTTACTAACTCTTTCAACACTATTAGCTCCTGCCACATTTTATCACTATTTTCCTGTCTCTTAGCATGGCTGGTCACTAAGGAGGGAGGAGAAAATATCTCATCATAGTTTCCTAAGACATCAGGTTCAAACTGATTATAATCAACCAGTCTTGGAATTGCATCTAGCAGCTCCTCCAGTGGTGCTAATGGTTCTCATTTCCATCTAACTGGATGGGGAATGTACCTTCTGTTGTTTGGGTTTTAAATCTAAACTTTCTTGTATTAGCACCCAGAAACGAAATGTATCTGTAGAGATGATTTCTAGCCCATATTTGTAATAATGTTGTTGGATTTTTATTCTGATATCTTTCCATGTTACAACATTCAAGGGCCTGCACTCAGAAAACCAAGGGCATAAATGCTGTATAAATTCCAAAAATTTCTGGAATTGCTGCTGCTGTACTCGGGCGCCCTGTCCTTTAGAATATCTCCAAGCAACTATATAAGCATTTGATTACTTTTTCCCTGTCCCATAACCACAATTATTATTCACAAGTTTTACTGCCCTTTCTTTCTCCTATCTTTTTTCTTGTCTATTTTTTATTTCTGAGCACTCATTATTCACCTCTACATACACCTCCGGTGTAATTTTCTTCATGCAGGTTCCCTCATGTTCACCTGTAAGTCTGGCCAAACTTCTGTGTGTTCCAGGTTTCACCTGTCGTCCCCACGTTTGGTGTCATTTGTCAGAGATAAGCTTTGACATAAATACCACTTACCAGGTTAGGGGCTTAGGGACTAGAAAATAAGTAAAGAGTGTGAAGACAAGAGTGAAAATAATAAAATGGAAACGGGATAGTATCAGGAGGTTGTTCCAGTCCCAGCCTTTAATTTTCCATACAATTTATACTCCAGTACAAATGAGGAAAGACAGCAACAAAAGACTTATGTAACGTGATACAAAGGACAACTTGAAAAGTTAATTGCTTCAATACTTTGAGATATCAAGTCATTAGCATTCTGTTGATTAGGTAGTGAACCCACCCTAGACCAAATATCCTGAAAGCAGCCACTCCCAAGGTCAAATATCCTGTTTCAAAAGGAGCAGAAGTATGCTTGCATATCCTGACTATTTGTCAGTGAGTGGTACAGGAGAATTGTCTGTATTCTGTCAATCATGACTTAAATAAACGCTGATTGCACATTAGCTAGGATGTACAGGTGGGACAACCAGACAGGAAGTAGAGTCGGAGCAAGGAGAACAGGAGAATTATGGGAAGCAGGAAGCTCTCTCAGCATTCCTGCCTAGACCACCAAAGAAGCAGGATGTGACCTGCCCAGCTGAGAAAGGTACTGAACCATGTGTCTACCATAGACAAGACTAATGGGTTAATAT
Organism: Ondatra zibethicus; assembly: GCA_004026605.1. Lineage (NCBI taxonomy): Eukaryota > Metazoa > Chordata > Mammalia > Rodentia > Cricetidae > Ondatra > Ondatra zibethicus. The sequence goes on from PVIU01018913.1 coordinate 11,712, forward strand.
AACTTATAAGAACTAATACTAAGCCTGAGCTAATGGGCCAATCAGTTTATAACCTAATGCAGACTCTATGTGTGATTTTTCTTTGGGACCTAATGACTGGGGGACCTGGTGGGAGGACAGAAACCCCAAGCAGGGCCATCATGTTACAGAATGGGGCCCACGTGGATAACTGCATCCACAGAAAGCCTGAGAAAGCTTGGGAAAGAATAAAGCATGTTTTCTTGGTGCAATTTCACGGGTCTGCTCTGCTTGCTAGAGGCAAGCAAGCACTCTCATTTAAGAGAGGCTTCCTGACTCAGCTTTAGCTGCAAAACCCTGCAGCTCTTTAAGAAGTCCTGCCACAAAACACTTAAATGGTGTTGATGAAAAGCTTACCTCATGCTTTTCGGCTTTAGCAGCAAAAAAGCTGTGCCATTTTAAAATGCCAGCTTTCTGGGCCATCCTGCCAGGGCAAACTCTGACTCTTTCAGGCAGGCAGTCCGGCTTCTGAGCATTTGAGTGTTGTCTGTGGACACACTGTTGCAGCTTGCTTGCTGGCAAGGACCCAGAAATGCCACAGAGTTGTGGCAATAAACATGGCTCAGGCCGGTACCTCCGCCATGAGGCTAGAATCTCATAAACCTAAGGAATGGGTTGGATCCAGCCGTCAAAGTAACGGCTTTAATCCTACCCATATTGCTTGGTAAATTAAAGACTCGTGTAGTCAGAAAAAGAGAGATATACAGTAAAGATAGATTCAAAGACAAAGAAAACCTCTAAATGGTTTACAGTATATTAAAATATATGCTGGCTTAAGGTTAAAGTTCTTAAGGTAAAAAAGAAAGAAAGAGAGTAGTTGGGTGTGGTGGTACACACCTTTAATCCTAACACTTGGAGGCAGAGGTAGATTGACCTCTGTGACTTCAAGGTGTAGTGGCAGAGGTAGATTGACCTCTGTGACTTCAAGGTGTGGTAGCACACACCTTTAATCCCAGCACTGGGGAGGCAAAGACAGGTGGATCTCTGTGAGTTCAAGGATAGCCTGGTCTAGAGAGGGAATTCCAGGACAAAGATACACAGAGAACCTATCTCAAAAAGCCAAAAATTAAAAATAAAAGAAATAGAGTTTAACATAAAGCCACGTAAAGATGGAAAACACACAGAGAATCTTGATATTGTATGTTATTATGCTCTCTTTGAATTGTTTGAATGCTGAGGAAGGACCAACAGCTACTAAAAGATATTTGCTTATAAATGCTGTGGAATTAATCTAAGATAGGTATTTTGAAAATACCTTCACTTCAAAATTGAAGTCAAAAGGTATATTACTTTGGAGAAGAGATTTTGCTTTTGTTTCCACAGGAAATGAGAGGCTGTGGATTCATTCTGAATTAAGAAAACTCAGATTTGATCAAGGAAGACCACCTGAGAAATCTCTGGTAGGAACAGATGGCCCGGATGCCTGAGTTCTACATCCAGAACAGATTCAAGATTGCTGCCTGAGATGACCAAGCTACACAGGATACTCCAGTCAGGACTTGATCATAACTCTAAATTTTCTTTGGGTCCCCATAAGATTATCAGTGCCCTCAACCAGCTGGAAATAGCCTGGAATACTACACCAACATTCCCAAAAAATGGACTATGGATATTTTTCTTTGTTTGAAAAAAAAAAAAAAGAGGGGGAAGTGGTGCGGGAGAATTGTCTGTATTCTGTTAATCATGACTTAAATAAATGCTGATTGCCCATTAGCTAGGATGTACAGGTGGGACAACCAGACAGGAAGTAGAGTCGGAGCAAGGAGAACAGGAGAATTATGGGAAGCAGGAAGCTCTCTCAGCATTCCTTCCTAGACCACCAAAGAAGCAGGATGTGACCTGCCCCGCTGAGAAAGGTACTGAGCCATGTGTCTACCATAGACAAGACTAATGGGTTAATATAACTTATAAGAACTAATACTAAGCCTGAGCTAATGGGCCAATCAGTTTATAACCTAATGCAGACTCTATGTGTGATTTTTCTTTGGGACCTAATGACTGTGGGAACTGGTGATAGGACAGAAACCCCAAGCAGGCCCCTCATGTTACAAGTGTGGAGTTGATCTACTTGTATGGGCCATCTTAATATCAAAAGAACCATGTAACCACATCCTGGGTCAGGATGGGTAGCCCTGGTTGTTGTTAACAATTTTGAGCAACCTCAAACTCTCTGACCTTCATACAAGGTGGAAATAGAGCCACATTTTGGGGCCTCCACAAGCAGCATGTTTTTTATTTTGTCTCTAAAATAAAATAAATGTGTGTTTGCTGTAATTTATTCTTTAAAAATTATTTTATTATTTCCTAAAGAATTGCAACAAATATGCTTCTATTTCTCGGTTTACAAAATCATTTTCTAATGCCATGTATTCATTTACATACCCAAACTAAAATTACACTCTTTTTATTAAGCTAATTAACACAAGATTATGAAAAACATTTCAAACATTATATCTTACCCAATGGCACTCTTTCCAAGTTTGCCTTGTGATTTTTATTTAAATTCTTTCTTCTACTAATAAGCACAATTGTCTTTGGTTGCTCTTGTTTGACATTAGACACACTTTAGATGTCTGTAGATGCTTTGCATTTAATGAGGATTGTCAGACTATAGAGAAACAATAATCTTATACTTTTTCTCCTTGACTGCTTAACTATAGTTGCAGGCATATCTGTACTTTGAAAAGTAATACTGAAACATTTAATAGATTTTTGATATTATCTCACATAAAACTTACTCCAATTTCTCTTAGTTCAGATTAAAGTCATTTGCAGCAGCACAGATAGCATTTAAGAATACTTTTGCACCCTATAAGAGCAAATTAGTTTAAGCTTGTATATTTTGTCAGAAAAGTAAGTGACACTCAATAATGGATGCATGATGTCATCTAATACAACATATCTGAAAGAATTAGTGCTCCTAGGTGACAAGTGGGCCACCTAATATTTTATAATTGTAAAAGATAATTGATTTTGTAACAATAAAATTCTTATAATTGGAGAATTATCTTTCAAGAAGTATAATTTCAACATTGTCATATTTATTTAGAAAAGTAAATTTCTCAAAACATGGTAGCACTATCAATTTAAGAACACATACATCATATGTAGGTTTGTTTTTCATTCATTATTCACTGTGTTTATCAACATGCAGAAAGGAGAACTTGCTGGGATTAATTTAAATTTTTTCTAGAAGTAAAGAATGATAAATTATTGTTTCCCTGTAGACAGAAGTTTCTGTCTCACCCTGTTCTGTAGCCGTTCAGTCCCAAAGAAACACACAGAGGCTTATATTAGTTATAAACTGTTTGACCTATTAGCTCAAGTCTGTTGTAAACTAGCTTCTGCAACTTAAATTAATCAATAAATGTTGTCTGTGTTTAGTCACATGGGTTGGCATCTTTTATTAATGAGGCATTCTCATCTTGTTTCCTCTGAGTCTGGTTGGTGACTGTGTCTCTGCCTTTCCTCTTCCTAGAATTCTCTTAGTCTGGCCACCCTGCCTATACTTCCTGCCTGGCCACTGGTGAAGCAGCATTGTATTAAACTAATATGAACAACAGATCTTTACAGTGTACAAGGGCATTGTTCAATAGCAATTACTTATTAGCTTTTCACATATGACTTCAAGAAACTGTTTTATTATCATATTTTCCCTTCCTTACTTTAAGGTAAGTCAGTTTAAAAATATTTTTTTATAAATCAGGGATGATTGGCTTACAGAATGTTAATAGATTTTGTTTTATGCTTCTCATATCCATATTATTATATAGATGTTGTTATTTGTGTCAGTTTATGATATGAAATCTCATCAGTCTAGAATTTGTAACACCTAAATAAGCCTGGACTATTGGTAGGATCTTTTATATTCTTGAAATGCAGTGATAACTTTGAATATTAATAAAGTTATTTCTACTTCAATTTGAGCCACCTTAGTGCACCAAGGATAGGAATGTTAAACAAATGAGAGAGACTTAATTTTTCCAAGAATTATTTAATTGTGTCTGACTGTGATATAGCAATTTGTATTTTCCCAGATGGGAATGAAAATTATAAACAAAAACTTTCAGAGACAAAAAAGAAGTCTACCCAAATTACTAGGAGAAATGCTGTCTGAGATACAGTGAAAAGGTATGCTCAGATAAAACAGAACATTTACCTAAAAGTAAATAGGCATGCTGTAATAAACATAAGTGTTTCTCAAAAGTTCAGATTCAGCAATATCACTCCTGGGTGTATATACGAAGGATAATCAATAATACTACAAGGACACTTGCACAACAATGTTTATAGGAATATTATTCATAATAGCTAGAACCTGGAAACAACTTAGACGCCTCTCATTCAAAGAATGGATAAAGAAAATGTGGTGTATTTACACAATGGAGTATTACTCAGCAGTAAAAATCTATGCCATCTTAAAATTTGCAGGCAAATGGATGGAACTAGAAAACACATCCTGAGTAAGGTAATTGAGATGCAGAAAGACAAGCAGGGTATTTGCTCACTCATAAATGGATGTTAGATGTAAAGTACCACTCCAGAGAAGCTAGGTAACATGGAAGACCCTAAAGCATGTGTTGCCTAGGGAAGGGGAATTAGACAACATCTCCTGGGTAAACTGTGGGTGAGGGGAGTGGTAAAGTGACAGAGATGAGGGATAAGAACACAAGGGGGGAAGGAGTGGGAGAGAAAGATCTTTATGGAGAGAGTTCACTATGGGGTTAGGGAGAAACCTGCTGCTAGGGAAATTTGCAAGAATCTACAACAATGGTCCCAGCCAAGACTCCTAACAGCAGTGGAGAAGGAGTCCAACTTGGCCTTCCCCTGTAATCAGATTGGTGAATACCCCAACTATTATTATAGAACCTTCATACAGCAACTGACAGAACCAGATGCAGAGATCCACAACCAATCACCAGGCCAATCCAATCGAAGAGAGGGAGGAGGGAATATATGTGCAAGGGAGATCAAGATCCTGGGGGAGAAATCTACAGAGACAGCTGAACCAATCCCGTGGGAAATCATGAACTCTAGACCGACAGCTGTGAAGCCTCCATGCAGACCCTCCATATGAGGGAGACAGTGGTGAAGCTTAGCCTATCTGTGAGGTACCTGGCAGTAGGTCCAGGATCTATCCCTGGTGCATAAGATAGTTTATTGGAGTCCATTATATATGGTGGGATCCTGTGGTCAGCCTTAATGCAGAGTGGGAGAGGCTTGGTCCTGCCCCAACTTAATGTGCCAGACTTTGTTGTTTGCAGACTTCCCTTGGGAGCCCTTACCCATCAAGAGAGTGGATGGAGGTTTGCCTGGGGGAAGGCAGAGGTGGGGTGGGTTGGGAGGAGTGGTTGGGAGAGAACTGCGGATAGAATGTAAAATAAAATTTAAAAAATTAATTAAAATGTTAAATTGATAAATAAAACATAAGAGGATACAGGGCAAAAATCCCCTATCTCCAAGGTGAAAAAAGTAACAGAACTCATAGTATCAATCTCTCTCTCTAAATTTTTCTCCGTGTGTGTGTGTGTGTGTGTATGTGTGTGTGTATATGTGTGTATATGATACATATAATACCATATATATAAATGGAGGGGGGATTTATTAGAATAGCTTACAGATTGTGGTCCAGAAAATCTAGCAATGGCTGCCTATGAGCAGAACGTTCAAGAATCTTGTGTTGTTCAGTCTGGGAGACTAGATGTCTCAACTGGTCATCAGTATACACCAGAATCCCAAAGAGGTAGGTTGTCAAGGCAGTAAAGAAATATACTTGGTGGACAGAGTAAGAACAAGGAGAGAGAGAGAGAGAGAGAGAGAGAGAGAGAGAGAGAGAGAGAGAGAGAGAAATTGAGAGAGTTCTTTATTTCATTTTCCTTATACAGGCTTCCAGCCGAATGTGTGGTCCACACTAAAGATGGATCTTGCTACCTCAAAGATTTGGATTAGAAGTGGGTGTGTGAGGGTGCCCATTCATTGGGTTTTAGTTAATTTCACACATACTTAAGTTGACCACCAAGAATAGCCATCATAACTTGATTTCAGCTAATTCCTTTTTCCCATGAACAAAGAAAAATGAGAAGAAGAAGAAATTAAAACATTTAGCTTTAGAAGAAAATTACCGTAACAGCTCCACTACTTTGGGTTTCTTGAGGTAATAGTGAAAGTGATTATATCTGATCACAGAAGAACATATAGGAAGAGGAAGAGTGGAGGAATGAATCTCTGATGTGAATTAAAAATTCTCAGATGAAGAAATCAAAGAAGATAGAAAAATTTAACTAAATAGAAAAATAACACCAATAACGTTCCCAGAGTTTACACAATGATAAAATCTTCAGACTGAAATGATTCAAGCACTTGTCAAAGTTAACAGAAAAAATAAAAACTCATAAATATCCTAGGGAACAATATGTTTTTAAGAGAAGGCAAGAAAGAAACCAGAATTTAAGAACTAATTTGTGTGTATTGTATATAAAAATTCAAACGATACAAGTATCTGACTGAGAAAATGTAGCAGCAATCATCTCAAGCACAAGCAAAATAAAATACTAAAAGAAATTGAGTATCTAAATAAGTGAGCGATTAACTTTCAGAAATGAATTCAAAAGCCTTTTGTAATGAAAGAATTAAGTAAAAGAAAATATATTCCTTTAAAAACAGGGTTAAATTATGTTGGGAGCTGTTAAGCATAGTTTCAGACCAGTGTATGAGTGTTTGTCCAACTGGACTCCAGATGAGAGGAAGCTCATGGGGATAGTCTCACTCAACAAGGACCAAGGACAAGGGCAGAATACTTCTGGGGCCCTGCATATTTTTCTTCTCTCAATATTGGATGATCGTCCTTGAGGTTTTAGTGTCATTTTGTCAGTCATGCATGGAACAGATGTAATCATTTTTGGAAAGCACATTTTTTTCTCAAATATTTTCCCTTAAAATTATTTGAGAGCTGATGCTTCTCAGGTTTGTCTGGGGATGGCAGCTTTCACCTCAGACCCAAGGAACTGTTCTGATAGAGTGCTGACAGGATTAGTGGCAAATCACCCCTATTTCTGTAAACATGTTTTGTTAAATTTTGAACAATAATGTTCTTGAAAATGTGTGTCTATGTAAATCATCTTTTGGTTTTATAAAGAAAGGATGTGCCTGGCTCAATATTTGGCCAAGTTACCAAAATGATAAGTGTTGGGGTTTTGTTTGTTTGTTTGTTTGTTTAAAGAGCCTTTGATGTATAAGTTGGTTGTAAACATATTTGACATATTTGTTTTTGCTGAAGGTTAACATTGGTGGCTGGGAAAATAAACTTGTTTCTTGGTAGGAAGAAGCATGCTTCTTTTGATGTGTAAATCAAATCAAGATGGCTGGGGCTTTTAGGGCTGGCCACTGGTGTGAAACTAATGTGGTTCTCAGACAAATCATTTCTTCACACTGCCCCTCTCATCTATCTTGTGACCTGAACCCAGACTGTGGTGGGAACACAGCAACAAGAATCATGCAAAGTGGTGATATATAGTAAGATCTTGTTTCACTGTTTCCTACTAAGTGGTTGTATACACGGCAGTGGCGAATAAAAATAGACATTCAAATAATAGTAATAAAAATTACTATTATTAATACAACTGTTGTGTGACACTATTGCTGGGGAGATATGAACAAATCTCTACTCACCCCATGCTTCTTTGCTCCATTAGGTTCTTGGGGTTGGGGAAATTAGACACCGAGTCAATGACAGACACCAGCGATTAGGTTGGAAAAAAAAAAACAACACACTCCATTTATTTCTCGAGCCTCTGATTGGCCCAATCATCTTCTCTTATCAATCAGCTGCAGCTGTTGGGGCCTCTGGGCAGATGTAGGCTGGCTCATGGGGAGGTTAATTCTATGCATGCTCAAGTATTCATGGCCAGGCATGTCCAGACTCCTTTTGTCAGACTGTGTTTGCCCCACATATCCACCCTTTTTATTTTACTATTATCAGACACTCAGTGGAAGTCATGCACTTTGCTCTGAACTTGTTGTCCCCACCTCAGGAGTGCTCAGCCTTATGGACAAGCTCTTACCCGTCATTGACTATCTCCCTCAAAGTGTGCCACGACTGGAGAGTAGTTACAGGGAGAGGTGTCTTAGGCCATAGCTTTTTGGATTTTTGTGAGTCACACATGCATAACTTCCTTTGGAGGGTTGCATTCAGGATATCTAAGAGACATTAATACCTATAAGGTCGCTTTGGTAACTTTCCATTGATTCCTGATATGCTCTAGGAGATAGTTAAACAGAGCACAAATTAAGAGTAGTACCGCAACCAGTAAGGCATCTGTTAATATCCATGAAGTGTTACATAACCCTTTTATATTTTGCCAAACTTGATAAATTAAACAAATTATCCGGTTGTATAGGGGCAACTTGGGTTTGATTTAAAATTAGTATTTTTGGGGTCAGCTGTGAAGAGTAATTATAGAAACTTTGTGACCATGTTCCCTTGATGTACTTGGTTAGTTGTTGATGGACTGAGGTTTATTTTTTATCATCAATGGGGTAAGACTGTAAGTTGAAAACTGTGGGTCATAGTACAGTCTGTTCATCAAACTTAGGGTCTGTACTTCTAACAAGTCAATTTGTTGTTGGAGGTTTAGTATAGCATTATGAAAATAATTATTTATTAAATTTTGTGTTTCTAAGGCCTTAGCTGAGGCTTGTATAGCTTCATGAAGCATCTGGGCTGTTACAGTATTTTGAGTAATAGCATAACAGCTGAGGAACTCCCAGCTACTATAGTAAGTATTGTCCCTATTATGAGGGTAGTGATGCCAAAGTCCATTCTGATTCTGGTAAGTTGAATAATTTCCATTTTATGATAATAGGATGCATTAATAATGAGTATCTAAATGGAGGAGGGTATATGAACCAGTGAGGCAGGCCTGATAAGCATCTGTCATGCTCTAATAGGTAGTTAAGTAACAGTGTGAGATAATAATGATTAAATTACAAGAGAGCATGGACCCAGTACCATTAATTAAAATAAAGAAAAACAGGGATTTAACACATACCATGGCAGATGTAATAGTGTAGCTTCTTTTTAGAGATAATGTTCTTAAAAAGAGCTGTCACTAGTATAAGTGGCATTGTGGTATTGGACACCTTGTAGGAACAGCATTGACCTATAATCCAAACAATATTCTGCTTACTTTCCAGTCCCCTAAAAAGGAACAGATTGTGGCCAACACAAGGTTTTATAAGAAAGGGATTTAGCCTCTTTGGAGAAGGAACTTTCTGCCATATCCAAAATTTATAAGCTGCAAAGATTTTGAATAGATAAGTTACAGTTACCCCATGCAACAGGCAATTCTAATTTAGTAGAGTATTTATGGCAATGTTGGCATGAGAGAATCAATATTCTCCTTCCTTCTCCTATGCCACGATTTTTCTCCTATGCTAAGTTTTACTAGATAGCAGAGCTAGGACAGTGGCACCATTAATTCCTCTCATTGATCCCATGCTTTCATTTCTGTGAAAGTCCCCAGAATTCATCCTAAATAGTGGTATGCATAGGGTGGTACTTGAATATATTTGAACATCAAAGATCTATTTATTGGGGATTTAATACTAACCATGGATGCATAGGGTAGCCCCTGAGTATTAACAGTTATATATATGACTGGGAAGGTTAGAGTATCACAAGCTATGCATAGAAGGATAGTGAGTTGGGGACAGGAGCATGGAGTAGACTATATACATTGCCCATCTTGGGCCTCAACTTCTTTCTTTAGTGCTTTCTCATCTGTGGCAGGCAGAACATCTCTCAAAGGTACCCAAACTGGTTTGGTGGAATCCTATGGAAAGACCCAAGCTTACCCTTGCCCTCGAAACAGAAGTAGAACTGGAATTGAAAGTTGATAGGGTCCTTCCATCTCATCGGTGGCAGGGATACATCTCTTGGCAAGTAAGCCCAATGTTTGTAAGCTGGACTCAACCCTACTTTATCAAAATTGAGAAAGTTAATACAAAAAAGTACTTCTAACACTCTAAGAATAGGGTCCCACTTTGCTTCAGGAGAGATTAACTGGGCCAAGAACTCTTTAATGATGTGGTTTGTATGGTCAACAATGGCCTGACCATGGAATTGTAGGGGATACCTGCAGTGTGAGTGTTTATCCAAGAACCCATAAAATCACTAAACTGTTTTGGTGTGTATACAGGGCCATTATCTGTTTTTATGACCCATAGCATTGCCATTATTAAAACTGTTGACTTTAGAGCTTTAATAGCACTAGTTGCCTTTTACCCAGGTATCACAAGGACATTTGTAAAGCTGGAACAAGTATCAGTGACTACATGAAGATATCAGAGATTGCCAAATGGTGTATGGTAAGTGAGATCCATTTGCCAGATGATGTTAGGCAGCAGGCAATGGGGATTAAACCCTGCCCTTCAGAGGGGGGTCCCAGAGGGGTTAGTGGTGCACAAGTTGTGTAAGACCTAGATAAATGTTTGTATTGGAAGACCAGTAATTCAGAGAACTTATGTAAGTTCTGAGTAGAGAGGTAAAATTGTTGATGTGCATCCTAGCTTTTTCTAGCAAGTCAATAGATGCTGTCATTATCATAGCATCTGTCTTTTCATTTCCTTTGGTTAAAAATCCTGGTAATTTAGTATGTGACCAAATATGAGACAAATACCATGATTGATTTTTTTGACAGAACACATCTTATATTTATAGCATTGTATATGCAATTGGGTTTAAAGAGTCGTTAACTCTTGAAAAGGCAAGAACATGGACTGCTTATATAGTATATTGACTATCAGAAAACATATTAATGGGCTCATTTTGGCATTCAACCAAAAATTTTAAGGTTGCCAGCAATTCTACTAATTGTACAGACCCAGAATTGGGTAGTATATGAGTTGTATCTTTTTATTAATATTTAATATCTGGATTTGTTTGTATCTGAGAAGGTCAGAGCGCAAAGGGGATGGGTTTAGATGATGGTATAGAATAGATTAGAATCTCAATCAGGATTGAAGGAAGTTCAGCCATTATTTTTCATTGGAAAGTAGTTGTCTATTGCTCCTGTAAAACCAGAGACGATCTACTAAAATGATCTTTCTGTAATGCCTGGGTATTCTTTAATGGAAAGGGAAATACTAATTTATATGGATCTCTCCCATATGTTCTCTGAGCAAGCATCATCTTGAGCCCAAGTTTGAAGGTCTGGTCAAATTTGGAAGTGACTATGTATAGATCAGAGTGGGCTTGGTAAAGCCACATTAGGGGTCCTTCCTGCCATAATGCGCCCAAAACTCCTTTTGGCATGTGGAGAATCAACAAGAGTTGCTGTTCTGATTTATGCCATTACATCTTGGATGTGGCCATCAAAGTTAAGTATTTTTTGTAGAAAAATTTTTGCTTCCTGAGGTAGGGTCACCTTTTTCTGAGGGGCATGTTGGGCCTTCTAGGAAAGAAAACAAGTGTCTCATTTCTAGCCCAGGGACCAGCAGAAATGGTTTTAGCCAATTAATTGTACCACATAATTGTTGAAATTCAGTGAAGGGATATTCATTCTTTGTATTAGGTTTAAAGGTAAGGGGTTGAATATTTTTATTAATAGAAAATCCCAAGAAGGAGAAGTGTGGCACCCTCTGGATCTTTTCTGGAATCATCATTAGTTTAATAAAGGTTAGGTCCTAGAGCAGAGGATCAATTGCTTTTTATAACTATTTTTATTAGAGTGAGCAAACAACAAGTTATCCATGCAATGGACTAGAATAATATCCTTCAGGATATTTATCAAGACTTGTGCAACTTAAAGCTGGCATATGGAAGGACTACTTTTCATCCCTCATTGAGGTAGGACAGTCCATTGAAACCTCTAGGCCAGCCTATGCATGTTAGGTTCCCAAACTGTAAAGGCCAAGTGATCCTTGTCCTATGTAGCTAAAGACATTTGAAAGAAGCAGTCTTTAGTATCTAAGATAATTATGTAATGACTGGGGAGAATGGTACTGGGATGTGGCAGATTTATCTGTGCAAATCCCATTTTTTCCATTTGTTCATATTGCCCTGAAGTCTTGTAACAGTATATATTTTCCAATTTTTTTGGTATTAAAAAGAAAGGGGTGTTGTGTCTGTTAGTGGGTGGTTCTAGGTAGCCTAGTTTTAACTGTTCAGCCACCAATTATTTTAGTATAGAGATTTTGGGCTTAATAATAGGCCACTGTTCCACCAAGGTGTCTTGATATGTGAGCCATTTAATGGCAATTGGACTTGGAGGTGGGATATCTATGGACCCCGGAGGAACAGTGTCTCTTAGAATTGGGGGTGCGGTACACAAGCTGGAGTTGTGATCTTCATGCCCCCTTTCTCATGGACCATGATGTCACCAAAGAAGGTTCTATCATTTGTTGTGAGGACAATACTCATGTCTTCCAGGATATCTCTTCCTCAGAGGTTATGGGGTACATTGGCTATAATAGGGTGAATGACACCTGTATTACCATCCAAATCCTTCTAGTATACTGGACGGGTGGTCATTTTTGAGTCTCATTCTAGGTCTCCCACCCTGCTGATTGGTGGACCAGTTTAAGTTTGCAATGTGGAAAATGGAGAACCTCATTTTCAGTAAGTACAGTGGTATCTGCACCCATGTCTACCAGTCCTTCAATGGGTCATCCATCTAAAAATATAGTTAACATAGGGAAGTGGGGAAAATTGACAGTGTCCAATAAATTTTTGGGTTAGGTATTCCTCCTCTTACTGGAGGGGCTGAGCAGTGCCCCACCTGGAGTTTGAAGGATCTTCTATGTCTACCCCAGCAGACCAGTACTTTTCTGCCCAATGAAAGCCCTTATTATATATTGGGTACCTATTTTTAGGTTTTGCTTAAGTACAGTTCTTCCTCAAGTGTCCTGTTCTAACCACATTCCCTGTCATGTTCTATCAGGGATGTCCCTTCTCTGGCTGTATTTTGTTTTTGTTGGTCTGCAAATAAGGCATTCAGTGAGGCAGTTAATTGTTACAATAGGGCTGACCCTTGGGTCCAAATCTCTAGTGGCAATCACCCATTTGTGGATGTCCTCATTTGTAACTACTGCATTAAGGCCTTCCCATGTAAGTGAGCATGTCTTTAGTTGGGCCATTTTCTACACTCCTTTCTACCGCTTCAGTAATTCGAGATAGGAAGTCCATAAAAGATTCTCCTGCTTGCTTAACCAAATTCCTAAATTAGACTGTAGAATCACACGGGATTCATGACTTGAGTGCCCAGAGTGCCAACTCAGATATATGTTGATAATAAGCGTAGTGTCTAATCATGGATTAAGAGATAAGATCAGCCATATTGTCCATGACCTATAAGCACCTCCAGGGTAATTGGCAATCCTTATTGTAAGTTAAGACATGCCTTGTACCCTGCTTGATCATCATAGGCTGATCTCCAGTTAAGGGAAACAGCAGATTCTAGTACTGCCTTTAGTGGATTGTACCAGTCAAAATTGGTTTGTAACTGCATCACCCACTGTCTCAGTGTACTGTTCAAAGTAGGGAGAATCAGGTCCCAACTCATATGCCACCCTTCATATTAATGACAAGTCTGCCAGTGGGGTGGCAATCCATGGCTGGTTACCTGCATTTGATCCTACTTTTATTGGGAATCTTCCATTCTGGTCTGTCCCTATTGTGAGGGGTCCTGAGTCACAGGGTAAACTCTGAAAGGGCTATTAGTAGCAGGCAGTAGGCAGGAGCATAGCTCATTCTAGGGATGGTGGGGTGGAGGAGATGATTGTTGTGGAGAAGAGGGGGTTGAAGCAGTAATGACTTTAGGACCAGGACATTCCTTGCCATTGTGGGTTGCCTTTCTGTCCTTAGAGGATTTTTTGGTTTTGTTTTGGCAGCTAAATCATCTTCAGAAGCTAAGACAGAAACTGCAGTAATAGACAGGCTAACATTACATTGCTCTTGGCAGTACTTGTTTTGAGCTACAATTACCTCCTCAGGAGATGAAGACTTAAGCATGCAATTATAACCAATAGAATGGAATGAAACTAAGTGGTGGAAGCATTCTTGTAGACACTTCCCCTTTCCTGGAAAGAAACAAAATTTACATGCACAGATCAAGTTCACAGATACTCTCTGGTGATATCCAGGGGGCTATATTAGCAGACTCAGTTAAAACCTTTTTGAGATCAGAGGATTTAGCCTTGAGGTCTTGCCTAATCAAAAGTGACTCAAGGGCCTCAATATGGGAATTCTTGGCCTGGGAGGGAAAGTTAACCATGATCAGAACAAGCCAAAGAGGCAGAGGATAGAAGAAAGAGGTTTGTTGGAACCTGGTATCTTGTGCTTACACAGAAAATTTCATGGTTCTTTAGGCCATGGCCATTTGCCCGCAGGGTGTCTCTGGAGGGGATGACTGCTTGGAATCAGTCTTAGGTTCTGCTCCCTGTGGGGGTCAGTCCTTATATGGGAACATTGGGTGAACCATTTTAGTGAAAGTATGCCTCCCTACCTCTATGTATTCACAGATACAACAAACAACAGACGTAAAGAAGGGGGGTCTCAGCACTTACCCATCAGGAGACCAAGAAAACACAGGAAATAGAGGCTCAACACTGAGTATAGGGACAATGTTAAGTACCACTAAGAGAAGAAGGATCCAGCAGGAGGGAGTCAAAACCAAAAAGTGACAGAGCTTAATGATGTTGTGAACAGGTGTGGCAAAAACAAGAAAAAATAAATGACCTGAAGAGCACAAAACACAAAACTACACTAACTCTGACCCAGTTGGGCTTGATGCCCATTTCAGGGGCCCCACATTGGGTGCCAGATGTTGCTGTGTTCCATAGGATCCTGGGAGGGGGAAAGTGGAGGCAGAGTCTACAACATAGACAATGGGGTTTAGGTTAAAAATACAACAAGATCTGTTTATTTCAGGAAGGGGAAAATCCTATATACCCTCCAAACATAAAGGGAGGGGGAAAAGGTCTGAGGCCAGTTCATTATTGTGGCAGCCTCTGATTCATCTGGGACATCTTCTTTTATCACTCAGACGCAGCTGTGGGAGACTCTGGGCAGACCTAGGCTGGCTCCTGGGGAGGTTACTACTGTGCATGCTCAAGTATTAATGCCAGAGCATGTCCAGACTTTCTTTTTGACATATCATGTTTACCCCATAAGTCCACATAAAGAAACAAGGAAAGACAAAAGTAAATATATACCCAAACTGCAACTTGCTGTGCCAAGTGATTTTGGGGGATTTACTTACAAAACTATTTGTAAGGTGTTACTTACAGTAGCAGAAGTTGCTCAAAGAGAAAGGCATCATAAAAGGCTCAACCCAGCACTCATGACAATTTACAAATCCTAGCAATCTAGAGCTCACTGCACAACTTGCAGAGATTGACAAGTTGATGAATGTCTCTTTCAAGTAGGTTAGATGGTATCAGTCACTCTCAGGAAGTTCTTGCTGTTTATGAGTGGGTAAGGAGAAGCTTCTTATATATGGTTAGTTTCAGGGAATTCCTGGAGTAATTGGATTGTTTGCTTCTATAGTTTAACAGGCTTCCCTAAATGACAAAATTCCTTACCTCTTCTCAGAACACCCTGTGTCTTAATAAGGAGTTTCCTTTAAAGATGGAAGAATTTTATCTCAGAAGAAATTGTTACACAACTATTTCTTAGCAAGGGAAATCTTGGGTCAGCATATATCTTAAGATATTTGAGGAAAAATAAAACAAATAAATACAAAATAATTTGATTCATGAAGAATAGAGTAGCATCACAGACACAAAATTATGGTTCTGTGTAACATGAGGGCCGGGCTGCTTGTTGGGGTTTCTGTCCCGCCCTGTCCCCCAGCCATTTAGTCACAGAGAAAAATCACACAGAGAGTCTGCATTAGATTATAAACTGATTGGCCCATTAGCTCAGGCTTCATATTAGCTCTTATAAGTTATATAGCCCATTATTCTTATCTTTGTTAGCCACATGGCTCAGTACCTTTCTCAGTGGGGCAGGTCACATCCTGCTTCTTCGGTGGTCTAAGCAGGAATACCGAGAGAGCTTCCTGCTTCCCATAATTCTCCTATTCTCCTTGCTCCGACTCTACTTCCTGTCTGGTTGTCCCACCTGTACATCCTGGCTAATGGCCAATCAGCATCTATTTAAATCATGATTGACAGAATACGGACAATTCTCCAGCACCACTTCCCCCTCTTTTTTTTTTAAACAAAGAAAAATATCCATAGTCCATTTTTTTTGGGAATGTGGGTGTAGTACTCCAGGCTACTTTCAGCTGGTTGGGGGTGCTGATAATCTTATGGGGACCCAAAGAAAATTTAGAGTTATGATCAAGTCCTGACTGGAGTATCCTGTGAAGCTTGGTCATCTCAGGAGGCAATCTTGAATCTGTTCTGGATGTAGAACTCAGACATCTGGGCCATCTGTTCCTACCGGAGATTTCTCAGGTGGTCTTCCTTGATCAAATCTGAGTTTTCTTAACTCAGAATGAATCCACAGCCTCTCATTTCCTGTGGAAATAAAAGCAAAATCTCTTCTCCAAAGTAATATACCTTTTGACTTCAATTTTGAAGTGAAGGTATTTTCAAAATACCTATCTTGGATTAATTCCGCAACATTTATAAGCAAATACCTTTTAGTAGCTGTTGGTCCTTCCTCAGCATTCAAACAATTCAAAGAGAGCATAATAACATACAATATCAAGATTCTCTGTGTGTTTTCCATCTTTACGTGGCTTTATTTTAAACTCTATTTCTTTTATTTTTAATTTTTGGCTTTTTGAGATAGGTTCTCTGTGTATCTTTGTCCTGGAATTCCCTCTCTAAACCAGGCTATCCTTGAACTCACAGAAATCCACTTGTCTCTGCCTCCCCAGTGCTGGGATTAAAGGTGTGTGCTACCACACCTTGAAGTCACAGAGGTCAATCTACCTCTGCCTTCAAGTGTTGGGATTAAAGGTGTGTACCACCACACCCAACTACTCTCTTTCTTTCTTTTTTAAGAACTTTAACCTTTAGCATGCATATATTTTTAACACAATGTAAACCATTTTTTTTTTCTGACTACATGAGTCTTTAATTTACCGAGCTATATGGTAGGATAAAAGCCGTGGCATTGACGGCTAGATCCAGCCCATTCCTTAGCTTTCTGCAATTCCAGCCTCATGGCAGAGGTACCGGCTCTAGCCATGTTTATCGCCACAACTCTATGGTGTTTCAAGGTCCCTGCCAGCAAGCAAGCTGCAGCATTCTGCTCACAGACCACATGCAAATGTTCCCTGGCCGGACCGCCTGCCTGAAAGAGTCAGAGTTTGCCCTGGCAGGATGGCCCAGAAAGCCGGCATTTTAAAACGGCGCAGATTTTCCTGCTACAGGCGAAAATTGAAAAGCATGCGTTCAGCTTTTCATCAATACCATTTAAGTGTTCATGGCAGGACCTCTTAAAAGAGCTGCAAGGTTTTACAGCTAAAGCTGAATCAGGAAGCCTCTCGTAGATGAGAGTGCTTGCTTGCCTCTAGCAAGCAGAGCAGACCCGAGAAATTGCTGCTACCAAGCAAAAATGCTTTACTCTATTCTTTCCCAAGCTTTTCTCAGGCTTTCTGTGGATGCAGTCGTCCATGTGGGTGCCATTCTGTAGTAAGAAGGGCCTGCTCGTTGGGGTTTATGTCCTGTCCAGTCCCCCAGCCATTTAGGTTCCAAGAAAAATCACACAGAGAGGTCTATATTAGGTTATAAACTGATTGGCCCATCAGCTCAGGCTTCTTATTAGCGCTTGTAGCTTATACTAACCCATTATCCTTATCTATGTTAGCCACATGGCTCAGTACCTTTTTCAGCAGGGCAGGTCACATCCTGCTTCTTAAGTGGTCTGGACAGGAATGCTGAAAGAGCTTCCTGCTTCCCAGAATTCTCCTTGTCTAATAGCCCTGCCTCTACTTCCTGTCTGGTTGACCCACCTATACATCCTGGCTAATGGCCAATCAGCGTTTATTTAAATCATGATTGACAGAGTACAGACACCAGTGGTGCGGGAGAATTGTCCGTATTCTGTCAATCATGATTTAAATAAACGCTGATTGGCCATTAGCCAGGATGTACAGGTGGGACAACCAGACAGGAAGTAGAGTCGGAGCAAGGAGAATAGGAGAATTATGGGAAGCAGGAAGCTCTCTCAGCATTCCTGCCTAGACCACCAAAGAAGCAGGATGTGACCTGCCCCACTGAGAAAGGTACTGAGCCATGTGGCTAACATAGATATGAATAATGGGCTAATACAAAACCTGAGCTAATGGGCAAATCAGTTTATAATCTAATGCAGACTCTCTGTGTGATTTTTCTCTGTGACTAAATGGCTGGGGGACAGGGTGGGACAGAAACCCCAACAAGCAGCCTGGCCCTCATGTTACAGAATGGTGCCCAACTTATAACCTAATATAGACCTCTCTGTGTGATTTTCTTTGGGGCTAAATGGCTGGGGGGACCGGGCAGGACAGAAACCCCAGCTAGCAGGCCCCTCATGCTACAGTTCTGTCATTACATATATATTTTTTTCCTTCTAAAATGTCACTAAGTCAGAAGTGAAGTTTTAAAACATTACTATTTAGCAAGACCCATGACAATACGCCTTTAGAGAACACTAACCATTTCAAAGACGCCAAAAGGCAAAAGAAACATAGAGGTAAAATATTTGATGTTAGCATGAAAATTAGGGGCTAGGATATTATATTTTCCCGAGTGTCTCAGAAATAGGAATTAACACACACCTTGGCAGGGAGAGCTGTGGGATAAGACTGGATTGATTTATGAGGATACTCAGAAGTATTTTCTAGGATATTTTTAATTCCTTCTAGTATCCCCTCACTATATCACACAGTTAACAATGATTGTCCCCTTTGTCAACTTTGATTAATTTTGGGAGGGATAAGTTTCTGAAGAAAGTAAACCACAGAGACATAATTTTGGGAACATTAATGCCAGTGAAAATTGTGGTTTGTGGTTCATAAGCAGGGTTGAAAATGGGTGAAATTAAGTATAAGTCTGATGACAGAACTTTGGGGAACTCTTCATCTCTCTGGTGTTTATCAAACATAAGCAGATAGGTATGTTTTCGCCATGCATGAAAATAGAAGAATGTTTAATTTCTCTAGAGGAAGAAAAGTGTCCTAAAATGCCATCAGGTATATCCCTTAATAAAAGCCAGAGGTGACATGCAATAATTCTGAAATTATGACAACTAGAATTTTTCAGGTGTCTTATACACAAACACACAATAATAAATTAGTAGGTACATGATGAGCTTCATACACACAAAAAAACTGAAATTAGAGTACATGTTTGTAATATACTCAATGAGATTGGAAGAAGATTAATACTCATAGAGACACAAGAGAGGACAGTCCATTCAAGATGTAAGACAGAATGCTATTAAAACAAATAATAAAGAACATGAAATATTTCTTCAAATGAAATCTAAATAGAAATAAAATACTGAAGAGAATGCTTAAAAGGTAAAGTTGAAAATAATAACTCACAGGAGGAAAACAACAAAAGATTTAAAGAGAGTAAAACTAAGAAAATTGGTAATCCAAGCAACTGATTAATGAACAAAGCTCATTAGTTGAAATATCAGAAATAATAAACAAAAAAACAGGGAAAAGATGTGGATGTAAATTACAGAAGAACAAAATATCCAGTATATGTTATAAATTTCTAGGTTAAAGTGTTTCATCAAGATACTAGGAAATAAAAACAGACCACAGCATGTCAAATCATAAGAGCAATCAGAATTATGGAAGAAAGAGCAAACTTAAAAGCTTATAAAAAGAGAACATGCAGAAGTTAGTAAATACTAACAAGAAGA
The DNA here is from genome assembly GCA_004026605.1 of Ondatra zibethicus. Lineage (NCBI taxonomy): Eukaryota > Metazoa > Chordata > Mammalia > Rodentia > Cricetidae > Ondatra > Ondatra zibethicus. Next base: position 31,600 of record PVIU01018913.1, read on the forward strand.
AGTCATGAACCAATTGTGAAAAAGAATGGAATTATTAAGGTACAGAACCAGTGATTTCTGAAATAAAAACACAGTGATCCTTGTGAGTTAGAACATTGGACAGAATTATCTTGCTTGAAAGTAACAAGAAAGGATACAGAGCACATAGGTAAAAGAAAAATTAACAACATATTAAGACAAATGTAGAAGCTAAGGTAAACACAAAAGAATTTTTGTTTTTGATCATAGGCTAAAAAAATTTTTAAATAGGTATGATAGGAAGGAGAGTGAGATAGGAGACTTTTGAAGGTAAAAATGGGAGATTTTGAAAATAAGTGATATAAATACCATAGATTTAAAAATAACTCTAACTGCCAGAGAAATAAGAAAAATGCATGTCAACATATAATAGTGATAAATTCTAGAAAGGTGGTCTTCAAAGGATGAATAATCAGATGGTCATAATAGCATCTTTGTATTAAAAAGTATGAGAGAATGGTATTTTTAAATAGTAGAGATTATTTTTATCTCACACTCTATAATTATTCAAACATTTACATTAAAAAATTAAATAAATACTAAAAGTTATATGGAATGTTTTCTACAGAAAGGCACTCATTAGATGTAAGTATTTTAAGGTATATAAAGAGCAATAAAGGTTTTACCACAGTGTTTGACATGTAAATAGCAACTGAACTGATGTTAACTAAAACAATACTTCTTAATGGAGAAATAATCCCAAGGGCACTGAAAACTACTGACAAAATAAGAAGTACTGTCTAAATGAGGTATGCTTACAGCTTCCCATTTGTCTTTCTGTCTCTTAATTCTACATTGTCTTTAGGAACTCATACAATTTGCTGTGTCAATTATTTAGGTTTAGCCAGGGAAGGTGTCTGTTAGGTTTTTTAGACTGCAACTAAATGTCAAATGCCCACGACGCCAAAATCTTTTTGCCTCAAACTTTCAAAAGTCATTAATTATCAAGGACATATGTTTCTATTATCAGTTAGTAGGCTGAAAACAACGTGTAGAAAGGAAAATGTACCTTTCAATGTGACTGATTTTCAAAGAACTAAACACTTGAGAAAAGCCACTACTTAAATTAATGAAATGATAATTCCTAGGCAGAAGAAAAAAGGCCTAATTATCTCATCTATTTATAATCTATATTCATTTTTTCATGCTACATATTCAACTTTGTATGATCTGAAATCAATTAAGGTAATTCTAGACCATTTTTATAAGACTTTCTAAAAATAATAGCACATTGTATTCCTTCTGAGGGTGAATATATGAAGAAATTTGATTTTCCCATATTCCTTAATAAATTAGTGATTTTTGACTGTATCTTATTAACCTTGAGTGGATAGTGATAATTTATCATGGTCTTTTGATTCCATGTCCAGAATAGACTTGCATGAACTGAAGGAAAAAGATTTATGTATGGACTTTTAACTATTCACTATGACAAAAAACTAAAGCTGGAGAATTCTGTCTTTGTCTTCCATTCTTCTATTTCTTTCAGAATACATTGAATTAAACTTTCATATCAAGTATTTTGAGTTTTGTTTCTGCATAGCCTAAGTCAAAGGAATAAAGGTGGATTGTTCTGTTTTTATGGAAGGTCTCTCTATATAAAAATGACTGACCAAGAACTTTCTATGAAAATGAGGCCTGCCTAGAACTCACAGAGAACTACCTTCCTCTGCATCCAAAGAACAGTATTGAGATTAAAGGCTTGAACATCATGGCAGTTTTGTGTGTTTTGTATTATTTGGGGAGAACAATGCATGCATGCATGTATGCATGTACGCATGTATTTGTGTGAAAATATAGAGGTGGCTAAGTAGGTCAAAAGGGGGTGCTGGATGCCCTAGAGCTGGAGTTACAGATACGGGTGAGATGCTATAATTAGTTCCCTTAGAAGAGCAGGAAGTGCTCTTAACAGCCAAAATTCGTTTTTTTTCTCATTTTTATTTTGCTTGATCAAAAAATATCCTTTTTCAAGTGAATTTAAAGTACATACACAGCGGAGTACTACATAGCAGAAAAAATATTGACATCTTGAAATTTGCAGGCAAATGGATCTAGAAAAACATCATATTGAGTGAAATAACCCAGAGCCAGAAAGACAATTATCATATGTACTCATTTATAAGTGGTTTTTAAACATAAAGCCTATAATTCACAATCCCAGAGAACCTAGAAAACAATGAGGACCCTAAGAGAGACATACATGATTCTAATCTACATGGGAAGGAGAAAAAGACAAGATCGCCTGAGTAAATTGGGAGCATAGGGATCATGGGAGAGGGTTGAAAAGGAGAGGAGAGGAAGGGAGGGGAGCAGAGAAAAATATATAACTCAATAAAATCAATAAAAAACTTCTGAATAAGGCAGATGTGATTTGTAAGTCTACGGAAAATTAGCTAGTCTACTAAAGGAAGGTACAATTGTTTCACAGTTTTGTCAAAATACATAATGTAGGCAGACCACTACAGCCAGAGAAACATAGAGGATAACTGCTGATCTTTACCTCTCACTCAGTACCTCTACATCCAATCACCAAGCCTCATCTCCAGCTCTGTAGCAAACTTCTTGTAGATTCTTCTTCCTCTTTTTCCTCACTATAAGAGGAATAATCATATCTTAGTGGACCTGGCTCTCCCCCTCTTTGGACTAAATCAGCCTCCCACAGCTTTCCTTATTCTTAAGAATCAGCTCCCAATACCAGAAACCACATTTTACCTGGAATCCCAAATGACCACTCCAATCCGAATCCCAATATTTTCCTAGTAGGCAAATCACTGAAACTACATTCTTCTATGGACCAGAGAGGTAGCAGAAACCAAAAATCAAAATACACACCCAACAAGAATAAGAACAAATATTACTGCATAGAATTACAATATTTCCAAACCCATATGCCTAGAAACTAACTTAAAAAAATTAGTTATAGTCAGGATAATATGTTACCACTAGTGCCCAGCAGCCCTACCACAATAAGCCCTGAATAATACTGCAACATAGCAGAAGCATAAGTAAAAGACATTAAATAGGCTTTATGAACATTGTAAAGGTCCTTAAAAGGTAATTAATAAATCTTATAAAGAAATATATGAAAATACAAACAAACAGTGGAAGTAAGTGAATTAAAAAAGTTGAAGACCTGAATGTGGAAATAAAATTAATAAAGAAAAACCCAAACTGAGGTAAATCTCCAGATGAAAAATTTAGGAATTTTAGCAGAAACTTCAGAGGCTATCCTCACCAACAGAATACAAGAGATTTAAGAATCGCAGGCATTGAAGACTTGATAGAAAAAAATGAGTACTTTGGTGAAAGAAAATGTTAAATATAAAAAAATTCCTGGCACAAATAATCCAGGAAATCTTGGAAACTATGAAAGGACCAGTTATATGAGTAATAAGAATAGAGCCAGGAGAAGAAATCTGGGTCAAAGGCAGAGAAAATATTTTCAACAAAGTCATAGAAAAAAAATTCAGTAACCCAAAGAAGGGAATACCTATAAAGGTACAAGAAGCAAACAGAACACCAAATAGACTGGACTAGAAAGAAAATCTGTTCACCACATAATAATCTAAACACTAAATGTAATGAACAGGAAAAGGATTAATACAAGTTGCAAGGGGAAAATACCAAGTAACATAGAGAGGCAGACCTATAAAAATAACCTCTGACTTCTCATCAGAGACTCTCAATGCCAAAAGGACCTGTGTTGACTGAGTTTTCTGTCCCACCAGGTCCCACAGCTGTTTAGTCCCAAATAAATACACAGAGGTCTACAATAATTATAAACTGATTGGCCTAATAGCTCAGGCTTCTTATTAACTTTTATAACATATATTAGACCATAATTTCTGTCTGTGTTTGCCACATGGCTTGGTACCTTTTTTGGCAAGGTAGTCACATCTTGCTTTCTCTGTGTCTGGCTTCCTCTGTGTCTGGGTGACAACTGCAGACTTAAACTTTCCTCTTCCCAGAATTCTCATTGCCCTGCTTCTACTTTCTGCCTGGTCACCCCACCTATACTTCCTGCCTGGCTACTGGCATTTATTTAAAATACAAGTGCCATGGTACAGACCATTTTCCCATATCAGACCTATATGGATGTTCTATGTATTCTAAGAAACAACAGACTCTGGTCCTGACTATTATATTCAGCAAAACTTTCCATCACAATAGATGAAGAAAATAAGACATTCCATGTTCAAACCAAATATAAGTACTATATCTCAACAAATGTAACCCTACAGAAGGTGCTATAAGGCTATAAGGAAAATTCCAATGGAAAGAGGTTAACCCCACCCTATACACATGAAGTAAATAATTCCAGGCAGGAAATCAAAAGAGGGGAAACACACAAACACACATTCACACACACCACTACCACAACAACAAAATAACATGAATCAACAAACACTTCTCATTGATAGCTCTCAACATTCCCCAGTAAAAAGAAAGAGACTATCACAGTAGATTTGAATGCAGGATCCATCCTTCTGTTGTGCCCAAGAAAGACAACTTAACATCAAAGATAAAAATCATCTCAAGGTAAATGGCTAGAAAAGCCATATCTCAAGCAAATGGAGCTAAGAAGTTAGCTAATGTAACCAATTTAATCTGACAAAATAAACGTCAAACTACAACTAATCAGAACTGATAGGGAAGGATACTATACATGCACCAAAGGAAATAGCCAGAGAGGACATTGCAATTCTTCACATCTGTAGCAATGAGGGGTTCAGGCTGCGTTCCCAGCGCAGGGCCCCTTGTGCCACCCGGCTCTTGGTGCGTACCAGAAATAATTACACAGAAACTGTATTCATTTAAATACTGCCTGGCCCATTATCTCCAGCCCCTTATTGGCTAACTCTCACATATTATCTTAGCCCATCTCCATTAATGTGTATCGCCACTTGAGTTGTGGCTTACCGGCATGAGTCTAACCAGTGTCCATCTTGTGCTGGAGAAGCATGGCGTTTGTGTCTGCCACACTGCCTTCTCTCTCACAGCATTCTGTTTTGTCTACTCCGCCCACCTAAGGGCTGCCCTATCAAATGGCCAAGGCAGTTCTCTTTATTTAACCAATGAGGGCAATACACAAATAGAAGACCCTCCTACACCACACATCTAAACACCAAAGAGCATACAACTTCACAAAAGTAACACTACTACAGCTGAGATCACATCCTGGCCATCACACAATGATAGTAGATCATTACCCTACTCTTAACAATAGATCATCCTGGCAAAATCTAAACAGAGAAATTCTGGAACTAACAGACATTGTAAGCCAAATGGCTCTAACAGATATTTGCAGAAACTTTCACACAACACAAATGAGAAGATCTTCCTCTCAGCACCTCAAGGAACTTTCTCCAAAACTAAGCACATACTGGACACAAAGCAAATATCAACAGATACAAGAAAAATGAAATTACACCTTGCATCATTTTACATCATTACAGAGTAAAACTGAATATCAACAAAAACAAGAGAAATGGAAAGCTTACAAACTTGTGGGACACAATGAAAGCATCTTTAAGAGCCAAGTTCATAGCACTACATGCTTACACAAAAAATTAGAGTGATCTCATACTAACAACTTAACAGCACAATTGAGTCATCTAGAAGAAACAGTATAATACAATCAAACAGAGTAGAATACCAAAAGCAAAACCAAAATTCGGTGAAAAAATCAATTAAATCATAACAAAAAATTACAAAGAATCAATAAAATAGAGTTGGTTCTTTGGAGAAATCAATTAATGTTTCACAACTAAAAGGCAAAGGAAACTTCAAGTTAACAGAATTACAAATGAGAAGGAGGACATAACAACAGACATTGAATAAATCTAGAGAATCTGATATTCTTTACAAATTTGTACTCTACCAAATTAGGCAACCCCAAAGAAACAGGATTTTCTCAATACAATTGACTTACCAAAGCTAAATCATGATCAAATAAGCAGTTTAAACAGTTATATACATCAGATAAGGAAAGATAAATAAAATGAATAATTGTGAACTGATTGGTATCTAGAATGGGAAGATTAGTTGGGGTTGTAGAGTGAAGAGTGGGCCAAGGGATGGGAAATAGAGAAAGATAACTAAAATTAATGGCTATTTAAGGGGTAGTATAGAAATATAATACAGTAGACACATACAAATAATGGAAATAGAGCCTTAGCTGGACATCTTTTGTAAC